>CAUYMX010034425.1:0-34037 GCA_963573855.1 Lepilemur septentrionalis | reverse complement strand
TTTTAACAATATGTATGAAACTAGAGGACATTACACTAACTGAAATAAACCAGACACAGAAAGACAAATACTGTATTACCTCACCATGTGGAATCTAAAAAAGTCAAATTCATAGAAGCAGAGACTAGAATGGTGGTTGATAGGGGTTGGGGGAGGCGGATAAAGGAAGGAGGAGATGTTAGCCAAAAAAAACAAATTTTCAGTTATAATACGAGTAAGTTCTTGGGATCTAATGTACAGTATGGTGACTACAGTTAATAATACTGTGTTTGTACTTGAAATTTGGTAAGAGAGTAGATCTTAAGTGTTCTCACCACTAAAAAGGAAATAAAAGAAAAAAGGTAACTATGAGGTGATGAATGTATTGATAGTTTGATTGCAGTGACCATTTAGCAATGTACACATATATCAAATAATCACATTGCATAAATTAAATAGGTACCTTTTTTTGTCAATTATACCTCAATAAAGTTGGGGGTGGAGGAAAAAGGAGCCGTAGAAACCAGTAAGTGTTGAAGTTATCGGTGAAAAAATTAACTGAGCTAGCTATGCCCTTTACATATTACTCAGAGATAAATTCATTAGAATAAAAAAATCAAAACTTTTGAACTTGCCGGTGATGCTTCTAATTGAAACACCTAACAGAGAACTTTTTGTATGGTCCACCTTAGGGAAGATGACATTTTTTTCCTTCTTTTCTCTCATATTCTTACTTTCTTGACTAGACTTCATTCTTCCATTTGTGAACCCCAGTTCAACTTCCGATACTGATGTTGGAGCTAAGGGAACTGCTTATTGAATGGACTCCTTTTCTTTCTGCTCCTTAGAAAGGTAATCTCAACGGCTCCAAGAATCCTTCTGTGAAGAGATTTTTTCCGGTCTACAACTTTCTTCAGTCAAATAAGAAACATTACCCACCAAAGGCTTTTTCTCATTTTCTTTCCTATGGCTGGACTTCCTCTCATTGCTGAACGTCAGAACCACAAAAACCAGCTGGCGACTCTTTCTTTTGTTGTTCTTCCAACATAATGTTGATTTAGCTGTCATTACTTCTGTGATTATTTTTTGTTCAAATGGAAATTTTATAGATTATCTATTTGTAATTCTCATTTAAAAAATAAAGTTGATATAAATATTTTAAAATGCTAAGTAGTAGTATTCTTTTGAGGTTATGAATAATCCATCTCACTGTGTTCTAGTTGCCTTTGGGTTTTTTTCAGTCAGTTTTAATTAGAAAATTATTGCTTTGAACAAAACTTCACACAGCATTTCTCTCACCTGGATAACTCAGACTCTCTTCAGATGTCAGTTCAAATAACAATTATGAAAAGAATCTTTCTATAACTTTCCACCCTCTATTTAAATTATGTTTCCTTTTTTCTTTCTAACATATTCCAGTTATTTATTTTTCTTTTGCTTATACTTAGCATAGAAATATCAGAATATGTGTTTAATTATCTCACTCATCTTGATCCATGTTCCATGAAGGCAAATATTCTTTTCATTTAATTCACTACTACATATGGTAATATACTTATTTCCTAGAACTGTGTCTAGAATATAATAAGTACTCAATACAGATTTTTGAATAGTGAATACATTACTCAGACAATAATGCAGTACTTTTCTATTCTGTGCCTCAAGTTCACCTTCCCCCTCTCCTGAGCAGCTTAACTACTTTACATTGCTCCTTGAAAGCGAAAACTTACTAAGAACAGTGTGACTGTTTCTAGTCCTGTCCTTGTACACGAGGACTGTACTGATGTGATGTTAAATCAGCACTGCTATTTTTAGAGAATTACTACATGTCTTTGGCTGTCACTCTGACTTCTAACACCGTGACTGAACTAGCTATAAATTTATCTTTTGGGGATGGCTCTTCTTTTGCCTCCACCAATGAAAGTCCCTTCTAATACCTAAGCCAGTGCTTTGATTTGATTTATAAACCAGAATGGGAAATGAAGGATATGACCATACATACAATTAAACAGGCAGATAGACCCTTTCTACATCCAAGGAGATTAACAATATATATATATATATATATATATGAAAATAAAACAAAAAACAAACCTCTACAGTTTTGCTTTCAATCCCAGATATATATTTATCTCTTTTTCTTCCATATTTCTCTCATTTAATACTCTTCTACAAATGGAAAAGTCATTTCATTTCTATGTATTTCAGTCCTATGTAGCAGTCTTCTCAGGTGTATATTAAAAAAAAGCATAAGTTATACCTACAATCCCTTTCCCAGACACCTCCATAGGTGGAGGCCCAAGATACTAAGCTTTATACTATTTGTTCTGGAATCTCATGACTGTAGCTGAATGGGTCAAAAATGGATGTTTGAGATCAAAGCAGCCACTGCAGGCTGGTCAAAGACCGATGGGGTGGCTGGTAGAAGGAGTGTCCTGCCTAACAGTGGCCATATTGAATAATGGCTAACAACTCAAAACAGATTTTCCCATTTTGGGAAGATTGAAAGTGAATAGGACAATTTTTTTTTCCAAAGAAAGTTGATAGAAAGGTAATGCCAGATATTTCTGTACTCACAAGTACAGTATTCCTCAAACTTTTTTGTTTATAAAAATCTTGTTAAACTCTTAAATTGTAGATCCAAATCTAAGTGATTTGGATTCAACTGGTCTTGGGTTCTAGGAATCTGCATATTTGGGAAGCATCCAAGGGAATAAACATATTTGAATCAGCCATTTTGGGAAGCACTGCTGTGACATAAATATTAAGTTTACAGTAAGGCCCTGAGTTGAATGTAGAAATAGGTAAGACAGAAACGCCACCAGCAGCAGCAGCAAAGTCAGAGCTACATCCCAAGGGGCTGGTGCACTGGGAGCAGGAAGATTGAGCAGGATCATGTTAAGAGCAGTAGCAGGAGGAGGAATAAGAATGAGGAAGAAAAAAAACAATACCATAGTGTGGAAGCAGTTCCAATATGATGTCAGCAGGAATGACTTCTTCACCTCCTTCACAAGGTTCATTGTAAACCTAAACACATGCCACCATCAGATCCCCTGAACACAATGTTGAGAATATCCAGCTAAAAAATATCAGCAAAATATATGCAAGATCTTGGTGATATCATCAGCCAACTGTTATTTCTAAAGAGTAAACACAGTTGTGGTTCTAGACTTTATAATAAATAGACTTTATTTATATTATATTTATAATATATTATATTATATATTATTATATTATAAATATAATAAATAGACTTTATTTCCTGAATACAAAAATTACAAACAGTATCAAGAAAGTGATCTTATGAAATTTTAACTTTGAGCCTAAAAGAACTGCAGTAGAAATTTTAAAAAATATTAACATTGCTATTACTAAATAATATCCAAGAAAAGAATGAAATAAAGTGCTACTAATGAAGATAGCAGAAGCTTACATTACTTTAACGGATGAAGAGTCCTGGAAAACATAGGCAGAATTTGACAGTATACCATGACCTCTAGCCATAAACTTTGGGAGTGCTTTGATAGTTTTGAGAGCCAATCAGAAAAACTCATTTTGGTTTTACTCGATGTAAGTTGAAATATATGATTATCCTTTCAGTTTTTCTGCATTCTTGGTTATATAAATATGCTAGAAAGGAGACCAGATCCTAATATACATAGAGATTTCTGTGTTATTTGTTCATCAAGCTTGAAATTTGGATATATAATTTTCATTATGATTTTAGTTGAATTTGAGCTTCAGTATCATGAAGGTTCTGAATTCGAGTCTCAGTATAAAAATCTACTTAGCAGACTAAGTGATAATATTTTAACGTTATAAGTAATAAGAGATGATTAATTTCCTTAATGAAGCTCTACTTAGCTACCCAAACAGTTTGAAGGCCAGAATTTTATTATTGTCTTATATGGCTGGAATAAGAATTTCTTAGGTTGCTTGAAAAAGATAAAAAATTTATGCTAAGATAATGCCATGTATTATTTCAATAAAGGAATTACATAATATGGCAAAAAATAAAAATGCACCAAAGTTGAGAAGAGAGTCTCTCATTTCAACCTTGACATCCTTAGAAACTTTTGAATCTTTCCTAGGAGGCTATTCACTGCCTTTAGCTCAAGGGTTTTTTTTGTTTTGTTGGTTTTTTTTTTTTTTTTTTTTTTTTTTGCAGCTCTTAGTCATTTAGGAGCATGTTTTAGATGGATTCTAATCACAAATTATTAATAGAGATTAAAATATCTAGGATATAAAGTGTTTTAAAAAATCATTGCATTACAATGTATTGGCCTTCTCCGAGGATGAGAAATATTAATAGCTATAACTATACTTAAGAAACTTTCTTATGTGACAATGAATCGAAAATCAGAGATGCTAGATAAAGAGAATAATATCATAGCAGATACCAAGATACAGGATAGGTTAAACTTTCAAGGCAGGTGATGGCAGAAGTTTGAGAAAAATCAACTTAACCACAGTACAGAGAAATAGTTGGAATAAAATAGGCAAATTGAAACCAGCAAGAACAGGACAAAGAGGAGGATGGCAACAGAATCCTAAGTATCTAAGAAAACTGCTAAATCAAAAAGAAAATTTTTTTAAAATACTCATGTCATTGTTCCAGTGAAACAGGAGCCACAGAATCAAGCACATGGGGTTATTGAGTGTGAGGCTGCAGTAAACAAAGATGCAGTAAAAGCGTCAGGCAAAGACAATGATTTTGAAGCAAAAAAAAGAGAAGAGAGATTCCCGAAGTGACGATGATGGGAGTAGCATAGACTTTAATGGAGAGCAAGATGAAAAGCAAATCAAGGATCATGCAACAGAGTGGCAAGAGGTACACCAAAGAATACAAGGAAAGAAAGAGAGCTCACTGAAAGTCAAATCAGAGATAAGTCATCCCATTTAGGGTATGTACTTCTCTGAGAAAAAAACAAGAATAGTGGTAGCTGTATAGCACAGTAAGGAAGGAACAGATTAATATTTAGGTCATGTCAAGTGAATGCCAACTGTAGAAGGAAGAGAAAGACTGGAGTTTTTGTCACCAGGAAAATCTGGAAATTGTCTATAGAAAATCACTTGAGGTACAAGGGGACCGAGACCAGGACAGGAATGAGTGCATTGAAGACACCTTTAAGGATTAGGATAAGAGTCACATACAATTACATTTTTTTTATATTTGGAGAGTGTATAATAATCCAGAGACAGTGCAGAACTGATGTTAAGGAAGGTATTAGTTTCTTTAGCAGAAATATTTACACCAAACAAATTAGGAAGTGGAGTTGCCCTGGTGAAACCCGGAAAATGCTTAAAGCTTGTAAAAGCTTTTCAAGTGTAGTATGTTGTATTTGTTTGATATTCAAATAATGAAAACTCCTTTTTTGTTATAAATGCCCAGAAACGTGGGCTGTGTGTTGCCTGATTAACTTATGGTCCCAGTAGAAAAAGAAGTACCTAATAAGCATTTTATAAATGAGAAACCATTTGCATTCTGTTTTGGTTTGCGCAAACATTAAGCTAAGATAAACACCTCGAGTATATTTTCAGTAACATCTGCTTAAATTTTAATTTCCTCATAAGCTCTGTGATTTATTTGATTTATATTTTGCAGAATATTTATAACAAGAATATGTATAATGGCTCCATTCATTGCTTTACTTTTTTAAAAAAATTTATTATGGTCATAAGTTAGCACTTTCTCATATTTTACATAGCATAAAGAGCTCCCTTTTAGAATTTGCCTTTGCTTAATTGCATAGAGTTATCATAAAAATCATGAAAATGAATCAATAAGTTAAAGTCAAATGTCTCTATTTCAGCAGAACAGTTCAAGATCTAATTCCTTTGGTAATCTAAATGTATAAAAGATTATGAGATAATGTGTTATCTGACATTAGTGGCTTATATGTTTATAATTTTTATCAAATGTACATGTCACTGCTAGGAATACTTTCAAGAAAAAAATATACCATGTAAAGGAGGCATTTAAAAAATTTCCATCCATTTTAAATTGTAGTCAAAAAACTTTGCCTTGATTTATGTTTATAATGACATCTTTTGCTCCCCTCACAAAAGAATATAAATAGGGAAATCAATTGTACAATTTTCCCAATTGATACATTTGTGACTTTGTATTAGGGTTCTCCAGAGAAGCGGAACCAATAGAATGTTTGTGTATATACTGAGATTTGTTATAAGGAAATGGCACACATGATTATGGTGGCTGACAAGTCCCAAGATCTACACAGTGAATCAATAAGCTGAAAATGCAGAGGAGTTGATAGTTTAGTTTCAATTGAAATATGATGGGTTGAGAATCAGAAGGGGCAATGATGCAATTCCAGTCTGAGGTTGGCAGATTCAAGACCCAGGAACAGCTGATATTTTAGTTCAAGTCTGCAGAAAGGACAAAAAAGTCAATGTCCCAGTTGAAAGGCCAGCAACAGGAAGAATTCTCTCTTCGAAAAGGTCAGCATTTTTCTTCTACTCAAGGCTTAACCTGATTGGATGAGGCCCACCCACATTCTGGAGGACAATCTGCTTTACCACTCTACTGATTTAAATATTCATCTCATCCAAAAACACCCTTTCAGAAACACCCAGAATGACATCTGACAAAATATCCTGGTACCTTGTGGCCCAGATGACACATAAAATTAACCATCACAAATATCATATGTAAGTGTACTAGTTTTTATATATAGCATAGAAAACACTTGAACAGGAGAGATTTCCATTTATAACAGTGCAGTTTGTAAGGATAATTGACATAAAAAGTAGACATTTATGCAAATAAGTCAATAATGTAAAATTAATGTATGTATTAGTAAATCTTGAGGAACCACAAATCTACAATTTATAGAAATGATTATGACACATGGATCCCAAGGAATAATGTTGTTTTGCCTTACCAAAGCCACATTGGCAAAAGTACTTTACTATTATGGAATACAAATTTGTGAACGTGTTTACTCAAAATTTGGGCACTATATTCAAATTTACCAATGAATTTTATTACTAAAGTAGCTGAAAATGTGATTTTAAAATAGGAAAAATATGGAGAGATTTTTGTTAAGGCTATTTCAAATAACAACAACTAAAAAAACCAAATTGCAATTAAAAAAAAAAAAAACCTAAAAAAAGAAAAAAGCCCCCAAATCCTACAACCAGATAATTATATGATATGATATTTTTATTAATTAACTTCCTGGCACATCTTTATAGATTTATCCTACATTTTGCCTGTATATTTTGATTATCTATTTATACAACTAAAATTTGATAATCTGTTGAATAGAGATAACAGGAAGATTTTTCATTTTTTCTTTGGCATGATTAATCAAATTTGTTCTGTTATTTGTTTACATTGTGATGTATTAGCATGCAAATTTTTAGAATGTTATATTTGAAAGTTTCTGTGTAACTTTCTCTCAAAAAGATATATTTCATAGTTGGAAAAACACAATATATAAAATCTGTGTATAAAGATATCTTGCTCTAAAAACAAAAGCTCATCTCTCATTTTGAATTTATTTAGTTCTAAACTCTAGAGATAAAATAGTAACTTAGAAAAGATCCTTCTACCCCTAATGTCGATTAAACAGTGGAAATACCATAGTTTTACTATCTCCTAGTTACTTTTTTGTGTGTTATCTAAGGATGGAGTATAACACAATAAAATGTTTTAATATGGTTGATTACTTAGGGCTCTCTAACATAAACAGCTAGAATTCAGAACAAAGCAACTAAAACCTCTGTATATTATTTGAAGAGAAAGAAAATCCACAGGCTCTATATTCAAGAAATCTAAATTGACTTGGCATAAATCGGATTCATAAGTCAGTTTAAATTCCAAATTGGTTTGGTCTCCTTAATTGGTCCTTAGTCCTTTGATCTCTCTTAAGACATAAAATATAATGGAATGAATAAAATACTCTGTGCCTAATAAAATAGGATACTGTTTTACATAAAAACAGGTCTGGAGTGTCTGGAAATATGGTAGACTAGATGTCTGAAAAATGCTCTGGGATAACATATATTGCCTATTTCAACACACTGCATAAAATATATGTTAAAAATATTTTTAAATACATTGTTAAGCTGAAGAGAGAGAGCAAGAGAAATCCAAGGAATCCAGAAACAAGAATACATATAAGTAAGCTTGCAACAAAGCAAGAATTGCATTCAAGCTAGAACCTGTAGAATATGCCAATTCAGCAGCTTAGAGCTTTAGTATTATTAGACTGTATTTTTAGAGTACAAGAGACAGCTCTGAGACCTACTTAAGGTGATACAGATTCCCATTAGTGTGTGAAACAAAAAAACTTGTCCCTTAGAATGAACAGGGGACACTTGCCCGTCTTAAATCTTGGCTTTAAGGAAAAAGGAGGAAATACAAAATGAACTCAAAGAAAACAAAACTGCTCCCTTGACCACTTCTAAATATAAACACATTTTTTCATGAGTTTGCTTATATTTAACAGTATCTTTATAGTTAAAATGATAACAATAATAAAAATATTAACACCCAAGCAAACTAAAACTTTGACTTGAAGTTTGATATAATACTGTCATGCCTGGCAGAAACAGAAAGAAAAATATTTTGGGAGCAAAATAGTTTAAACTCAACCCTCAAAAAACTCACATATGTTATACTACAAGTAATAAAATCAAGCAATTTAAAAAAATTACTAAACACAAACAAACAAGCATCCATTGTTTGAGATTCTTTGAAAGAAAGCCTCTATATTGGAACTGCATAATGGAATTATTGGATAAAAATAAAAAAGACATGTTTCATATGTTCAAAGAATAAGAGAAGGTGAGTGAAGTAGGACAAAGGTAAAAGAGACAAAGAAAGAAATGAAATAGTTTTGGCAACAAGACAACTAGAACATGAAATAAAATACATGAGAATAAAGACCAGAACCTCAGTGTAAAGTGAAGAAAGACTTGGTAAATTAGAAAATAGAGCTGAAGATATTATCCTGAAGTCAGTAAAATATATGAAAAAACAGAAAGATATAAAAGTGAGGTTAGAAAAAATGGAGAAAAGTATGAAGTCCAACATTCTAATTAAAGTTTTGGGAAAATTAGTTAAAAAGGAGAATGAAGAGGCAAAACTCAACAAAATAATAGTTAAGGTATTTCCAGAATACATGAGATTCTTATTAAAAGATTCAGATAGTCCAAAACTTTCCAAATATGTGTAAACAACACACATAGACACAACACACAGCTTCATTTTACTGAAACTGGAGTTCTCCAAGGACAAATAATGAGTGATAAAGGCAGCCAGAGAGAAAAAACAGATTACTTACAAAGAAATAAAAATTTAGCTGAAAAGGTATTTTTAAAGAACAAAAGTTATAAGATGATATAATAGCATCTTGCAAGCCCTGGGAAAAGATAACAGAACCCAAAATTGTACACCCAGAGGGATTTATTTTAAGAATTGGGGTAAAATAAGAATTACACAAACCAAAATGCAAGATTACACTCAACAGACTTCCACCAAGTAACTTGTAATGTATGAGCTTTAGTAAGAAAGAAATTATCCCACTGGAGAATCAGAGCTGTAAGGAGGATTGATGATCAAAAACCACAGCAACTATGTGAGTGCATCTACATAAAGATTGACTGTATAAAATAATAACAATAAGTACTTTGTGGTGCCAAAACAACAAACAAAATGATGACATTTATAATCCATAAATACAAGAATATGTCAGAATGTAAGCAATCATATTAAACCATACTCTAACCATTGCATTATTCAGAATGAAGGTAAAGATGTTAATTTTACATTTTGTTATGAATTATTTGCACAGTAAAATTTCTTAAAGAACCACAAGAATAGAAACTTTCCATTATTATTTCTTACTGGTAAAGAGAAATAAATGGAATGAGAAGAAAAATTAAAACTTTAATAAATTCTAAGTGTCAATAAAAGAGCTAAAGAAATAAAAACAAAAAAAAGGACAGTGAGAAAGTCCAAAATAAGATAATAGAAACAAATTTGATCATATCTCTAAGCAAAATAACTACATAAAAACTAAACCTTCAAGATTAAAAATAGAGGAAGATCAGTTGGGATTTTAAAGATCCAGCTATATGTAATGTTTGTTTCATTTTGTTTCATTTTGTTTACATGAGGCACATTGAAACACAAAGATGGAGAAAGTTTAATAGAAAAAATATAACCTTACATAAACATCACTATGCAAATACAAATAGCAAGCAAAGACAAAAACAAGCTTTGGGAATTATAGCAATATCCAATGAAATAAATATCTGACCAAAAAGTATTTATGCTTAGAGATGTTTAATTTCAAACTTGCATGCACTGATAACATATATTAAAGAAAAAAACAGAAAAATATTCTAAAAGAGAGATTTCAGTACATGTCCTCAAGAATTCAGTCAAACTGATATTAAAGCATTATGAGTACAAAATATTTGTATAAAACAATAGGAATAAAGTAGGCAAATTATGGTTTCAGTATGTACACAAAATAAAAGTATTGATAGAGCTCTCCTGTTTGATTTGAATTAATTTATAATAAAGCACATATTTGTAAGATGTAAATGAAATATAGACCTTATTCCAATTTATTGGAAAGAGAATAACATATAATTAAAATTTCTTGTTTTTGTCTTTGTGTAGATATATATGTCTGTGCAGATGTATCTACAGTCGTGTGTCACTTAAGGACAGGAATACATTCAGAGAGATGCATCATTAGTCCACTCTGTTGTGCAAACATCACGGAGTATCGTTACATAAACCTAGATGCTGTAGCATAGACTACTACAGACCTAGGCTATATGGTATAGCCTATTGTACTGAATGCTTAGACAATCTTAGCACAATGGTAAGTATTTGTGTATCTAAGCATATCTAAACATAGAAATGGTATAATAAAAACATGCTATAAAACATAAAAATAGCATTCCTTCATAGGGCACTTACCATGAATGGAGATTACAGGACTGGAATTTGTTCTGAGTCAAGTGAGTGGTTAGTGAATGTGAAGTTCTAGTACACTACTGTATTCTTTATAAACACTGTATACTTCAGTTGCGTTAAATTTATAAAAAAAAATTTTTCTTTAATAATAAAGTAATCTTAGTTTACTATAAGGCTTTTACTTTATAAACTTTTTAATTTTTTTAAACTTTATGATTCTTTTAAAATAACACTTACCTTGAAACACACACACATTATACAGCTCTACAAAATATGTTATGTTATTATTCCATAAGCTTTTTCTATTTTTAATTTTTTTTTTTTTTACTTTTTAATTTTTTTAAAAAGAACAAGACACAAATGTATATTAACCTAGGCCTCCACAGGGTGAGGATCATCAATATCACCATTTTCCATCTTCATATCTTGTCCCACTGGAAGGTCTTCAGGGGCAGTAACACACATGTAGCTGTCAGTCCTATGACAACAATGCCTTCTTCTGAAATACCTCCTGAAGGACCTGCCTGAGGCTCTTCTGGAGGAAATGTCACTCTTTTCAGAAATATATCCATGGTGATTTGCTTGGTTTGTTTCCTTTTTTCATCATAGATATCTGCTTATCAACAAATAATATACCCACGAATGTCCTCTCCATTTATGAAAGCCTTTTGGTATTGGAGTCCATGTTTTCAAACATTGTAAGGAGCTTGCTGAGATCAGACAAAGCTTCAGCTAAATCCTTCACTATAAATTTTCTTGAGGGTTCTTCTTTTTCTGCTCCTTCCTTTTCCTTTTTTCTGGCTTCTTCCTCACCTATATATTCCAGTATCAGTTCCAACAATCTCTCAATAGTCAATTTCTCAGGTGCCACCTGTATGCCATCTCAGTCACAGCCTTGTCGATTTTTGCAGCCTCCATATCCTTGGCAAATCCTTTGTAGTCATGGATGAACTTTTTGAGTGTCTTTCTCCAGAGGCCATTTATACACACCTTGGTGATATTGCTCCAAGCCCGAGCAATGTTCTTGATGCAGTCATAGATACTGTAATTCATCCAGAATAGTGTCTGTGTCTTCTTAGTGTCTTCCTCAGTTGCAGCAATAACTTGGGCAAAGCTCCTCTTCAGGTCGTAGGCCTTTAAAGCTGCTATAATTCCTTGATCCGTTGGTTGGTGTTTGGAGGGAGAAATGCCACTTTGATATTGGAATGAAGATGGCCACTACAAGGAGGATGTGCAGGAGCGTTATCAATCGTAAACAAAATTTTGGAAGATGCACTATTCTCCAAACAGTTGTTGGGGCTCAGAAAACAATACCCCAATATGAACACCTCAGAAGCAGCCTCAGGAACAAAAGTTTTTATCTGATCTCCTACCCTCCTCTCTCCCTGTTACATTCTCCCTCAAGACTCCCCCTAGCCATAGAAACTAGAATCCCTCTTCCACAAGGTGGGTCACAGAAATCAGGCCACTTTTCCCCAAAGTCAGCCACAAAACCAAAAAATATTATTCTAACTTTTCTTCCGCTCTATCTGTGTGAAGACTGGCCATAAATTATCTGACCTATCTTGTTTGACTGTAGGTCATAAACCTCCATTCCAGAGAAGGTCCTGCCCTACACCCAGAAGAAAAGAATATATGTTCAGAGGCCAAAAAGAGTCTAGACAGACAGGCTTTGCTGGGTTTCCTCTCTTAGTCTATTAGCATTAGATCTTACTATTTTTGTCCAATCATGTTTCTACATGGCTGTCTATAGTTTGTCGATCTTAAGGATAAAAATGGACAATTTCTCCTATATCTTTGGGTCTTCATTCCGAAGGCTCCCGTGTATACACACTAAAAAAAATTGTATGTCTTTTCTCCAACGAATCTGCCTTTTGCAAGCTCATTTTTCAGAAAACCTTCAGAGGGCCAAGGGGAACTTAGCCTTTGGCCCCTGCACAATACTTCTCCATTTCACTAGCATAGCAATTCAGGAGGACGCCATGGAAGAGGAGCTCAGTCACCCATGACTTCAATTGCTTCTGTAGTACACTGATAGTGTGTGTGCACTGTACACTGTAGAGTGTGATTATTGGCATGCTTGAAGACCTTGGTGTTCTCATAGTGTCAGATCACAAAGGCTTTAAATTCACAGTCTGTAACATTACCCCCAGGCAAGATTGTTATCTTATCCTTAAAAGCCTTGAAACCTTGCATTGACTTGGGCTCCTTATGTACAAAAGTTCTTTCAGGCGTCTGTTGCCAGAATAGGAAGGTTTCATTTGTACTGAATATTTGCTCTGGCAAGTAATTTTCCTGCACATTCAGTTTGTCAAGTTTCCAAAAATTTCCAGCTGCCTACACATCAGCACTCAAAGATTCACCACTCACTTTCACATTGTGTAATGAATAATGATTCTTGAATTATTTAGACCACCCAGAGCTGGCAGTAAATTCAACATCATAGTCAGGTGTAGTCTTTTCTTTCAACACTGCAAACAAAGTTTTGCTTGGTCATGATCATCATGGTGCTGAGATGGATACACCTTTGTGTCTGCTATTCCATGCAGGTCATTAGAAGTTTCTCCATTTGATATTTTTATTAGTCTCATTGCCTTCAATGAAGCAGATCCTTTAACAGCTTCCATCACTTTGCTGTTGATATTCAAGATCGAAGCTATGGTGGAATGAGATATGCCTGCCTGGCCGGCAATAACCATCGCCGATTTTCCACCATAGTAGTCCTTGTCACTTAATTTTGTTTCTAGGTCATTCATTTGATGTGGCCTCTTACTGGCAAAATTAGCCATGGATTTTGTGTACTTAAGGGCCATGAAAAACCAAACAACACAAGGTTATAGTAAGCACAATGATACAATCAAGAAAAATAGTAAATATAAGATATATGAGATTGTTACCAATGTAGCATAACAATTTCATGGCAAACTTTTTTTAATAAGTGGGAGGATTACACTCTAAAATAATGATAAAAAGTATAGCATAGGAAATACATAAACTGTAAGAGTGTCCTTGCTGAAATAACAGGAAAATATCTAATCCTACAATTTTCTAATAACAGCTAAAGATCAGTCCTATCAGCTCTCTCTCTCCCTAGCTAGCAGGTACCTGGAAGGGACTGTGTTTTCACAAACCTCTAAAAGGAGCTGAAAGGAAATGTAAATCTTTCTCTTTACGTTCACCATCTCACAGCCTTTAGAATTTGTTTTACAGCCTCAAGGAGTTCCTGAGAAGCTCTTGGACACACAGCAGTGGAGCACACACCAGGCCTTCATTTCCTGCCCAAAACCCTATCTCAGGAACAAAATCACATCTCCTGCAATAAGCCTGAATACATCTCAGAGATAACCAAGTCTCCAGGAACAGAAAGAAGCAAGAAAGGTGGCCAACCTTTGGACAACTGTACATAACTGTATGTGCTAAGCGTTTGTATGACTAGCAGTGCGGTAAGTTGGTTTGCCCCAACATCACAGTAAACACAGGATAAAGTGTTGTGCTGTGATATTAAGATGGCTGCGGTCTCTCTAGGTGATAGAAAATTTTCAGCTCCATTATTATCTTGTGGAAACACCATCACATGTGCAATCCATCTGTTAGGTTGAAAGAAATCACCCTTCCCAAAGTTCCATCCAAACCTCCCATAAAACCCACCCCTCTCCCCTTGCTAGGGGTGTATTAGGCGGTAGCCTTTGCCAGACTCCTAGGGAGGCAAGGGAATGAAATGCAAACGGGGATCTTCCTCTTCTCTCCTGATCAGGGCAGTGCTTACGCCTCCTGGTTGTTCCCTAGGGAGATAAAGGAATGGATGCAAGAGAGGAACATACTTTCTTCATCCCTCCCAGTTGTTTGAAAAGAATTTATTTTCTCCTCCCAGAAAAACTCTGTATAAAACCCAAGGCTCTCCCCTTTCTCTTGTGGATGCCTTTTTCTGCCTGTACCCAGATGCTCAAAATAAACACTTGCTACACATGAGGCCTCATTTTGTCTCTCTCTCTCAGCTCCAGACCTAATACCATCATTGACTGAAACATCATTATGCTGTGCGTGCTTGTATAAACAACAAGAAAATTATGTGTAACTATCATATCTAAAAATTAAAAAACATGTACAATTGAATGCTGCAACCATAGTCTTGAAGTCACCTTATTTTTTACATTTTTCACTAAAAGAAAATATACTGGGGTGTAGGAAAAGATAGCATATGATGAAGAAATAATATCATCTTGGAAATGTGGCCACAAATGAATAATTTTTATGGTTACCTAAATACATGTGATTATTTGCAGAGGCCAAGGGACAATTTCCCCTTCACCCTCTGAAGTTTCACTGAAAACTCAATTCGCAAAAGGCAGATTAATTGGAGAAAAGGCATACAAATTAATTATTGGTGTGCACATGGGAGAACCAACCCCCCACAGGTTGCAGAAGCTTGTATATCATCTTGAGGTTACAGAAAGAAGAGAGGCTTGGATCTTGGCAAAACAAGTTATGGGAGAGGGGTAAGATGAAGACTGGTGTTTGGCAAAGCGGTCTTGTTATGCAAATGAAACATCACAGATAGCCGTCCTCAAAGAGAGTAGATGGTAAATGTTTCTTTCAGAACTTTAAGGTATAAGACTCTCAGTTAATCTTTCCTAGATCTGGACAAAAGAAGGGCTGTGACATCAGTGCAGATTCTCTACAGATGCAAATCTCTCCCCACACCCCCCAAAAAAGAGAGCTTTGCAGGGCTATTTCTGTTTGCCGAGTCTCTGACAGTCGTCTCAAAATATGTCAAAGAAATATATTTTGGGGTAAAATATTCTGATTTCCTTCACATTGTTTGTAGGAAAATTTTTATACATGAGTATTTTCTTTTGCTATAAGGGCAAATAAAATCTGGAGCAATTATTATTCTCAGTGGTGCAAATAAGAAATTTGCAAATTGAGTGGGAAATTCAGCATATTTCATAACCACATTCTTTTCTGCTTACTCAAATCTTAACAGTTTTTAGCCTTGGGAAGTTTGGGGTTTTAGATGTTCTGAATCTACTAGAGAAAAAAAAGAAGTTTATCTGTTAAGCTTCCTGAAACCTCATACACTTAAACAACAATCAAATGAGACTTAAAATTCCTTTCAGCATGGCTAAACTTTAGACAGGTTTTCCCTGCCTGTTGTTCCAGACCTCCCTTTCCTTGCAGCATTAACTTTATCCAACTTGTAATTACAAATTCTTTCTCTTTCCCTTTGAGATGTAAATCTTTTTAAAAACTTCTTGCCAGTTGTACAACCCAGGACTATCTTTTCAAAGACTTGGGAGCCATCAACTTGAAGTGTAATTATCAAGGAAGTTATCATCCCTACCCCTATCTCGTGGCCTTAGGGGCAAGTAGAAGCCTATCTTAAATGGCATTAACTAGCAAACATAAACGGCCTCAGTACACAGAAAAGCATTTTAAAACTTGGTAATACTATGTGCCCCACACATCCCATCAATCTACCTCCCCTGTAATTTCTTCAGTACTTTTCCAGGTCACCTAGAGTATTTTTCCTCTCAGTCACCTAGAGCTTAAAAATCATCCTGACCTTTATTTTCATAGAGATGAGTTCAGTCTCTCCTTATTGCAATAGCCTGCATAAAATCATACTGGCCTATTTAACTTTGTCATGTGCAATTTTTGTTTTGACAATAGTGTTAATGGAAAAAAAGCCAAACTCTGTAAAATAATTTAAAGAGACATATTTTGAGCTGAGTATGTGTGGCCAGAACACATGTTTCCAAGAGGTTCTGGGAAAATGTGCCTGCAGTAGTTGGATTACAGTTTGGTTTTATAAATCCATGGAGACAGGATTACAGGTGAGATCATAAGTCAATATGTGGAAGACATATTGACTTGACTAAAAAAGGTGGGACATACTGGGAGGTGCTTACAGGTTATAGATAAGTTAAAGATTCTTTGGTTTGTAATTGATTAAATAAATGAAGTTTTGTCTAAAATCTCGGAATGTTTTAAGATAAGGATGTCTATTAATCAGAAGGTGCTGAAATTCAAGTGATCTGTTAAGTAAATTGATGGCCTGCAGGTGTGGTTTAAGCTTTTTTTATGTGGCCTTAGGTCGTATTAATCTCATGGTTACAAAGAGTAATTCTAAAAGGGAGGGGTCATAATGAAGCATGTCTGGCCAGCAACTTCACGGCCAGCAACTCAGCTTGAGGGGGTTTCTGGGGTCCCATTGGCCAAGAGGGGCTGCATTCAATTGGCTAGGGGGCTGAAGGGGCTTAGCAATTTCACCCCAAAATATGACTCCTTGGTATAAAGAGGATTTTGAATTAAAGGCCTTTAGAGATCAACAGGCATTGGAAAGGGCTTTTGCTCTATGTATATCAAACTTGAGGGGCCCATCAAAAAGAAAAATTGTCTTTTCTTCCTCTCCCTGTTATCTCAGTATATTCTAGGAAAGAAAATCAAGAATGCAACCAGACCTGATCCAACCCATTTTAAATATAATACCTTTCTCTCAAGTTAATTTAATTTCCAAAGAAAATCATTTACAAATCAATCCATTTCCCCTCATTCATTCATTCTCCCAAGTATCTATTCATCCCTGTCTTATTAATATGCCTTATTCTGAGTTGATCTTGTAGCAAAACTTCAGGGGGCAAAGGAGAAGTTTTCCCTTTTCCCCAACAGGGCTTAAGATTTTGTTTTAATTTACAATAGTTAAGATGGTTTTATTTGTTTTTCCTCTTTCTTGTGTTCAAAGAAATAGTACAGATTGAATATTCCTCATCTGAAATACTTGGGACAAGAAGTATCTTAGATTTTGGATTTTTTTTCCAACTTTGAAATATTTACATTATACTTACTGGTTTAGCATTCCTAATCTGAAAATCCAAAATCAGAAATGCTCTAATGAGCATTCCCTTTGGGCATCATGTTGGCACTCAAGAAGTTAAGGATTTTGGAGCATTTCAGATTTTAGATTTTCTGATTAGGAATACTCAACCTGTCCTGTGTTGTGAATTGGTAGACTTATGTAGGAATGAAGAAATGGCAACAGCTTAATGCTTTATTTCATTCTAATGTATGGTATGCATTGAAAATCTTCACTGCTAATAGCATTTCTTCAACCCCAGTCCTCACTATTTCTTTGCTCATCCATGATGTTGATCACTCATTTAAGCCTTGGTCTAAGTGTTTAGGATTCAGAAATAATAAACTGTAATAATCTATTTAGAGAAATATGAACAAGGAATAAGAAGATAAAGGTAGATAAACTGTATCTTGATTAACAATGAAGTACATGGATTACTTTTACTTCAAACCACTCATATAATAGATCAAGGAAGCAGAGAACATGGAGATATCATTTTGCGATAGGAATACCCAATACCAGTCTATTAATTAAAGTTTACTATGCATAGCAGGGGTAATGCATTTTTAGGCTTGTGAAGTCTGAAATGTGATAAGAATTACATAAATAATTTCTGACTTTGCAATGGTAGAGCACATTTCAGAGACTATGATATAATTTAGAGTAAGCAACTTCAATAAAAGATCTAACACTGTTTACAAAGTTACATTTCTATCATAATTTTAATTGCTTCCATTCCATTCTTCTCATTTTAATAGGGTTTGGATATCTTAAATATATCCTTCTAAATCACAAACTCATTTCTCTGCTCTTCATAAAGATTTTTTATGTGAGGTGATTAACTTTGGGAATAGCCCAATTATAACTATTTCAATACAAACCAAATTAGTAAAATAATGATTTAGAGAAACTCATAACAGAGAAACTTTTAATTAATTTAGAGATTTAAAGACAATATGTTATTTTGTTATCACCATAGTTTTCCATTTTGTTTATTTCTGCTCTCACCTAAGGTTTTTTTTTTTTTTTTTCCGGTGGCTTTGGGTTTGGTTTGTTTTTTCTTTTCTAGTTCCTTGAGATATTTCATTAGATAGTTAATTTGTGATCTTTCTGTCTTTTTGATATAGGCATTTAAGGTGATGAATTTTCCCCTTAGGGCTCTTTTTCCTGAATCCCATAGATTTTGAGAGCTTGTGCCCACTTTATTTTTCAATTCAAGGAATCTTTTGATTTCCAACTTAATTTCATTATTGATCCAATAATCCTTCAGCAGCCACTGTGTAATTTCCATGACTTTGTGTAGAATTGAGTGTTTCTCTTGGAGTTGATTTCTAGTTTTATTCCACTCTGATTTGAAAGGAGGGAAGCTAGCACTCTGGTCGTCTCTGGCACTCTGTCTGGAAGATAGAGCCCATCCAGAATGTCCAGGCTCTGAGGTCATACAGATCCCCCAGGACCCACCAGTCCCTGGTGGCTCCCACACCCTGGACCAGAGTTGGGAAATGTTTGTGTGGGAACAAGCAAGACAAAAACTGAGGAGCTAAAGCCCCCTAGGGAGGACAAAGGTACATTGGGAGGACAAAGGTTAGAGAAGCTATATAGTGCCTGTTGTCTAAGCTTGTTCTGTGATGATAGGAAGCACTCTTAGGGAGCTGGCAGCCTGGTGCTTTGCCTTCAAGAAGCTCCCAGTTCACTGGTGGCAGCAGCTTTTGGGCTCGTGAGAGCAGAAAGGCCCTCCAGCAGCTTGGGAGCCTGCTGACTGCCAGAGAGGTGAAGGAGGAAAAAAAACTGTGCCAACCTACCCTTTTCACTGGACTCCAACTCTTTCAGGAGTTGAGCTCTGCCGATATCTTGCTCCTTCTTGTTCTGCTCTGCGACATATTCCCCTGGAATCTCTCATAGGTTCTGGCACTTTTACTTCAGAATTATGCCCAATCTATGTTTGCTTGCTGTTTTCTCTTTTTCAACTACAACTTTTCCCTCTTTCTGAGATGATCTGTGGCAGCTGGTGTCTCTGGTCAGCCATCTTGTCTCTCTTGCCTGCAAGTGTTTATGAATAGTTCATAGTATTATTTGCCTATTGCCCATCTCTCTTACTAAACTCTAATATATACTTCTGAGTGGCCAAAAAATCAGATCTTACCATTTTCTCACCACATGTAGCAGAAATCTCATCAATCTTAGGAACTATCAAATTTATTACAGCAAATCTTATTGTTCTCAGGTTAACTGTAAGCTACCTGCCATCAGACATTGGGTCTATTTTATTTAGTATTTTATTCCTTGTGCCTAGCTCATAGCCTGACATATGGTAGGAACTCAAAGATGTATGGAACAAATGATGAAATAAATGAAAAAAAAGGTAAAAAAATTATTTGGACAAAAAACCCTGAATATTTATTATCTGAGATATTTTCATATTTTTTACTACTGCAACATTTGACATGGATTATGTCCCTAGTATGCAAAAACTACATGCCCTTCTCATTTAATGTCCTTGATTTAAGCATTATCTACATGACATGCATGACTAACCTCAGAAGTTTAAGAAACTTACTGAAGGCTAATTAGCCAATAAGTGAAAAGAAAGATACTTGTACCCTGGCTCTTCTATCTGTTATCTATTGCCACAATGTGAAAGACAGAACCCAAAATCTCATGAGTATATAATAATAAGCATTTCATGTGATCACAAGTTTGCTGGATGTCACCTGATCTAAGCTTGAAATACCTATGAATTCTGTTGATCATAGCTAAGCTTGCTTATGATTTAGGGGTATGCCAGAGGTGGCTAATGGAGATGGATTCTGTAGGTGTTGTTTAAACCACAAGAGGGTTTCAGTCTAGGTCTAGTTACTCATCACCCAAAGATACAGTTATTGAGACAACAAGTATTGCCAAGGAAGGAATTTTTTAATATGAATGACATCTTGTTGGGAGAAGCTGCCTCCAATATGTCTCTTTGACTAAACGGATGTCATGCGCTTTTTAAGGCAGGGCCACGTGCTTTGGGGCAGGCTGTGATGCAATTTACAAGGGGCTAGGTGCATTAGGGGCAGGTGAGTCTCAGAATGAGGAAGCATGCCCAGGTGCCTTCAGAATATCAACTTCTTTGTCTTGCAGAAAATCCTCTATTTCTGGGAAACAACTCAAAATTGCAGGTAGTCAGTAAATGGAGAGGATTATAAAAACAAATATAGGGGTCATTGAAATTTGTTCTTAGAGCCAATTGCACAGAAACAGCTGGCCGTAAGTAACAGCTCTGCTCCACCTATTTGTTATCCTTCTTTTGAGAACAATGGACAAGTCTAGGCATGTTTTGCTGACAGAAGAGACACAAAAGCATATAACAAACATAAACATGTGATTTTTTTTGAGGCTTTTTGGGGAAATGCTGACCTTTAGGAAAGACTGCCCTACCACATGCAGCACACACCATTAACCCAAGTTGATGTTTCTTAGCTTGTGCATGCCTACATGATCGCCTGATGTTTCTGAGTGTGGTGGGGAGAGTTGCCTGGCACATAAATTCCCTGAATAAACTCACATCTTCTTTCTCTTTTCCTCTGGTTTCGTTCTTCAGTATCAGTTTACATTACGTGGAGGCTTTAAAGACTCTTAAACAGCCATTCTTGGTGCCATTTTAAAAAGCTGCAAAATTGGTATTAGGAGGCATTCACAAATTCCTTGTCACTTCTCCATTTTTCTGTTTTTATTGGGGGGGAGGCCGAGAATACTTTGTTTTATGCTTTTAATTATCTATTTATTTTTAATTGACAAATACAAATTATATAATTGTATGGCGCACAACATGATGTTTTCACATATGTACATATTGTAGAATGGGTAAATCAAGCTAATTTGCACACCATTACCTCACATACTCAAATTTTTTTGTGGCAAGAATACTTAAAATCTACTACTATCTTACCAATTTTCAAGTATACATTATTAACTATAATCACCGTGTTGTTCAATAGATCTCTCCGAGTTATCTCTCCTTGTCTCACTGACACTTTGTGTCTCTTGACCGACTTCTCCCCAGTCCCCCCTTATACACCATCCGCCCAGACTCTGGTAACCACCATTCTACTCACTACTTCTATGGGCTCTACATTTTTAGATTCCACATATCAGTGAGATCGTGCAGTATTTGGCTTTCTGGGCATGGCTTAGTTTACTTACCTAATGCCCTCCCGGCTCATCAGTGTTGTAGCAAATGACAAGATGTTTTTCCTTTTAAAGGCTGAATGGCATTACATTTGAATACAGTTATTTTCATTTTCATGAAATATATAAAATATTTTCCCAATAACGTTGCCTATATTACATTTAGACTACGGAATGAACTTTCTTTAGCTCTGTATCTCCTTAGAATATATTCCTCTAAATATGTCAAAACACTGTTTTTCAAAGACATTTAAAATAATTTTTAGTTTATTATTTTAGGATCTTCCTATAAAATTAGGTCCTTTTTTTTCAGCTGTATTCCAATTTAGAGAATACTTTCTATTTTTTCTAAATTTAGTTTTTTTAAATATATGACTCTAAAATTATAATAATTTTTATTTTGAAAAATCTTGGTTCTATATCTGTCCACTTTTCTGTTTCCTTCCTCTTAGAAATTAAGGCAAAATTCAAAATTTGAATGGAATAATGATCAAAATATTTACACATATAGTTCAATAAAAAGAAATACCAACAGCCTCTATGAAAGGAATAAAAATTTAAAATATAATGAGATGTCATTTTCCTCTAATCAGAATGATAAAAATCTAAAATGTGTAACATACACACACACTTTGTTCCATTGCACTTTGCTTTATTGAGCTTCACAGATAAATGCGTTCTTCACAAATGGAAGGTTTGTGTCTCCTGCGTCCGGAGAGTCTATTGGAGCCACTTCTCCAATGACATATGCACTCGCTTTGTGCCTCTGTACAGCATTTTGGTAATTCTTGCACCATTTCAGACTTTTTCACCATTATTATATCTTTTATGATAATTTATGATCAATGATCTTCGATATTACTATAATTATTTTGGGGCACCACGAACTGTGCCCATCTAATTGATAAATGCTGTATGTGATCTGACTTTTCCACTGACCTGTTGTTACTCCATCCCTCCTTCTCTCTTTAGGTTCACTGTCTCTGAGAAACAACAGTATTGCAATTAGGCCAATTAATAACCCTACAATGGCCTTTCAGTGTTTAAATGAAAGGAGCAGTTGCAAGTCTCTCACTTTAAATCAAAAGTTATAAATAATTAAACTTAGTGAGGAAGGCATGACAAAAGCCTAAATAGGCCGAAAGCCAGGCCTCTTGAGCTGAACAGTTAGCTAAGTTGTGAATGCAAAGGAAAAGTTCTTGAAGGAAATTAAAAGTGCTACTCTATTGAACACATGAACAATAAGAAAGTGAAACAGCCTAATTATTGATATAGAGAAAGTTTTATTGGTCTGGATAGAAAATCAAACAAGCCACATTTCCTTAAGCCAAAACCTAATCCAGAGCAAAGCTCTAACTTTTTTCAATTCTATCAAGGCTGAGACAGATAAAAATTTGAAGCTAGCAGGGCTTGCTGCATGAGGTTTAAGGAAAGAAACCATCTCTATAACATAAAAGCACAAGGTGAAGCAGCAAGTGCTGATGCAGAAGCAGCAGCAGGTCTTCTTATACAGACGCTCTAGCCGAGATCATTCATGAAAGTGGCAACATTAAACAACAAATTACCAATTTAGATAAAACAGACTTCTATTGCAAGAAGACGTCATCTAGGGCTTTCATAGCTAGAGAGATGAACTCAATGCTTGGCTTCAAAGCTTCAGAGGAAAGGCTGAATCTGATGTTAGAGGCTAAAGCAGCTGATGACTTTAAGCTGAAGGCAATGCTCATTTACCCTTTACTCTTCCAAAAATCCTAGGGCTCTTAAGAATTGTACTAAATTTACTCTGCCTGTGCTCTAGAAATAGAGTAACAATGCCTGGATGACAGCAGATCTGTTTAGAGCATGGTGATATGTTAAGCCCAATATTGAAATCTACTATTAAAAAAAAAAACCCATATCTTTCAAAATAATACTGTTTATATACAATGCACTGGTCACCTAAACGATGTAGTAAAGATGTACAAGGAGACTAATGTTGTTTTCATGCCATTAACACAACATCCATTGTATAGGCCACAGATTAAGGAGTAATTTTAATTTTCAAGTCTCATTATTTAAGAAATGCATTTTGTAAGTCTATAACTGCCATAAATAGTGATTCTTCTGATGGATCTGGGCAAAATAAATAAAAAAAATTTCTGGAAAGGTGAAGATGTTATTCTAGATACCATTAAGAACATTTGTAATTCACGGGAGAAAGTCAAAGTATCAACATCAACACGAGTTTGGAAGAAGTTGATTCTAACTTTCAGGGATGATTTTGAGAGGTTTAAGACTTCAATGAAGGAAGTAACTGCAAATGTGTCAGAAATAGCAAAAGAACTAGAATTAAAAATAGAGCTTGAAGATGTGACTCACTTGCTGCAATCTCGTGATAAAACTCGAACAGATGAGGACTTACTTTCTGACAATGAGCAAAGAAAGTGGTTTTTTAGGTGAAACCTACTCTGGGTAAAGATGCTTACTTAGAATATTGTTGTAATGGCAACAAAGGAATTAGAATGTTTCATGAACTTCGTTGATAAAACAGTAGCGGGGTTGAAGAGGATTGACTGCAATTTTTAATGAAGTTTTACTGCGGGTCAAAGGGAATCAAACAGCACCACCTGCTACCGAGAAATCCTACATGAAAAGAAGAATCAATCAATGCAACAAACTTCATTGTTGCCTTATTTTTAAAAATTGGTATGGCCAACATAACCTTCAGCAACCACCACCCTGATCAGTCAGCAGTCATCAACATCAAGGCGAGACCCTACACCAGCAAAAAGTTATGACTCACTAAAGGCTCAGAAGATTGTTAGCATCTTTTAGCAATAAAGCATTTTTTAATTAAGGTATGTACATTTTTTAGACATAACGTTATTGTACACGGTATAGTATAAGCATAACTTTTCCTACATTGGTAAACCAAAAAAAAATCTTGTGACTTGTTTTGTTGAGATATTTATTGTATTGCAGTGGTCTAGAACCAAAGCAGTAGAATCTCCAAGATAAGCATGTACTCTACTCTCATACCTTGCTGGTCAAGATACATACTGACATAACCTCAACAGAGAGCAATTTGATAATACCTATCTGTTTTACTGTCTGTCTGTCTTTCCACCTACCCACCTTTCCATCTACTCACAGTACTAACATACATGATATAGACATGCACCATAAAAATATCCTGGACATATACAAAATAACTCATGTAAACTTCATTAATTGTAATATAAATCCTGTTGATTTGTGATGCTGAGCAAATAATCTGTCTAGCCCTATATGTTTCATACATAGTTTGAGGAGTTATAACAGTGTTGGGTTTTTCAGGATCTAGAATTGCTTTATAAGAATTATATATATTCATTATTAACTACCTTATTATTCACAACTGTTTTAATAAATACATACATTTAGAAAAACATAACTCACAATGACAGATGAATTAAAGGAAAAAAATGAAGCAAAAACTACATCTAATAACTAAATTTGAATTAAAATAATTTTCCAAGAATAACTATATAAAGTAAAACAAGGGTTATACATTAAATATATTTTACTCTCATGGTTGTAGTACCAACTGGCTTCCATGGCATCTCTGTATTCCATGAGCTTTGGCCACTGTTCGGATTATCTAATTAATAAATCTTCAATTGGTTGTTATATGTGTATGTATATATGTGTGTGCATGTGTACATAACCCTGAACAAACTTAAAAACATTAACTTAAAAACAGTGAAAGAAAAAAAGCAATACTAAATCAGAAAATAATACTGTTGCAATCATGTTTTGGGTTTTAGATTTTATTATTATATGTGAGCATTAACTTGGATTAGTTTCCTAGAGCTGCCATAACAGATAACACAAATAGAGTGGCTTAAACAATGAATTTTATTTTCCCACAGTTCTGAAGGCTAGAATTTCAAGGTCAAAGTGTTGACTGGTTTGGTTTCTTTTGAGGCCTGTCAGCTTGGCTTGCAGGTGGCTGCATTCCCACTGTGTCCTCACGTGGTTCTTCCTTGGTCTGTGTTGTCTTTATCCTGATCTCCTCTTACATAGACACAAGTTATAATCGATTTGTGGCATATTAGTTCATGTAATCTACCTCCAAATGCAGTCACATTTATAGCGCTTGGAGTTAGGACTTCAGCATATGAAATTGGGGGGGGGGGCGGCATAATTCAGCTCATAACATTGTTTTTTCAAAAACACAATTGCTAGAATTGTCCTGACTTTCCCCAAAGGCTTATAAAGTTGAGTTTGTGAAAGGAATTGTGCTTGTTTGTTAAATTAAAATTAATTCAAATGCTTGATATAAAATTGACTTAATTACAAAGTTAAAGCTGTTACATAAAAGGAAGAAACTTGTAGAAAATTTGCTTAATAGCATATGCTTAAATTTCTCTGTTTCGTCTTTAAAAAACAGGTTTTCAATAAGTGCATATAAAATGTATACTACAATGAAATTGCAATTATATCTTAAGTCTAGAACACTATATTTATTTTCATGTAAAATTAAGTATAATATCATTAGGCATATTTATATTTGCATTTTTCAAAATATTTTTATTTATAATTACAATATCATTAGGTGTATTTGTTTCTTTTATTTTTCATAAAACTATTCTAAGGCTTTGAAATAAATTTAGATAGCAATATAAATTCTAGTGGTTTTTCTAGAAATGTCTTTATTTTCCTTTCATTTTTGAAACAGCATTTCTGGATGAGGGATTTTTGGTGGATAGATTTTTACCTTTCAATAATTAAATATGCCATTCTTTGTTTTGGGATTCTATTATTTCTGATGAGAATTCAGCCAGTATTTTATTCATTGTTTTGTGTATGTCATGTATCATATTTTCTCTTTAGGTTTGTCTTTAAAGAGGGTTGTCATGAAATAAAATAAAATTAAAAAATAAGTGTGTTGTTATGATGCGTTTACAAGTGGTTTCCTTTGATTTGATTTTATTTGGTGTCCACTGCATGTCTTGGATCTCTAAGTTAATATTTTTCACAAATTTGGGGAATTGATAGCCATTATTCATGCAGGTGTTTTTTTGCTCCATTTTCTTTCTCTTGTCCTTCTTAGACTGCAATATACACATACATTTGAATGCTTGATATTGTCCCACAGTTCTCTGAGGGACATTTTCCCACAATCTTCTTTTTTTCTTTTTGTTCTGAGGGTTTTTATTTATTTATTTATTTTGAGTTATTTTATTTTTCAGCTTTAGAATTCCTATTTGGTTCTTTTTTATAGTTTCCACTTCTCTGTTGAGAGTCCCTGCTTTTTTCACTCATTATTAGCCAATATTACTTTAATTATTTCCACATATTTTCACTTTTTGAAACATATTTATAATAGTTTCATTGAAGTTTTTGCCAGCTAAAACAGAACATCACTTCCTACTTGGAGTCAGTCTCTAATGGCTTCTTTTCCTGCAAATATGTCATGTATTCTTGTATCTTTGCATGGCTAGATTTTGTTGGTTGAAAACAGAATAATTTGTTATATCAAAACTTATTTCATTGTTTTCTGTTACTGTTTTGTTGTTGCTTTGTTTTGTTTTATATAAGTAGACAATCACTTTGCCTTTAACAAAGCAGCTAAATCTTTCTCATGATGTGCATTCTGATGTTCTTTCCCTTTTTTCCTCCCTGTCTTTCTTCCTCCCTCCCTCTCTTTTCTTTCTTTCATTTGTTCATTCATTCTTCTTTTCTTTTTCTTTTTTCCTTTCTTTTCTCCTGACTCCCTACAGATATGTATACCTTAGTGAAAAATCATCTCAGCAGAGATCATTTTTTACTCTATACCTTAAGCCTCTGGCCCTGAGCTGTATGCAGGTTGGGAAATACATTCAGTAATCCAGCAATTTTACAAGGCCCTCCATTCTTTTGATTTTTGCTGGACTCCCAGTGTTCATTTGCTTGCACGCACATTTTAGCAGCCAGTCAGTGATGTGTGAAGAGTTTATTATTTTAGTTCTTCTAAAGCTCTTTTACTCAAAATTATATACTTCATTTTCCCAGGTGCTCATAAGCACAGTAACAAATACCACTTACTGAGTACTTATACTTATTGAGTACTTATTACATACCAGGCCTTATGTAAGCATGCTTCTTATACTACTTTATTTAGTCTTCAAAACACCTTGCCAGATAAATATTATTAACTACCATGTCCTCTTTTCTTTTTTTTTTCTTTAACAAATTATAAAACTGAAGCTCAGGAGGATGAAACACCCTGGCCCATTAGTCCCATTATCTGTGAATGTCTGAGACACGGTCTGTTCAAAGTTAAACCCTCCACCCATCTTGAGCTATGATATATTGCTATAGGGAAAATACATGCAGAATTTATTCGGTCTACTACATTGATTAAGTACTTACCACATGCCGACAACCACGCTAGGTATTGACAGTGCCTAAATGAGCAAGACAGACACAAGCCTTGCCCTACACAGAGCTTGCAGGCCTGTTTGGTGGACTGGTGAGAACTGTGACAGAGAGTTCAGAGTAATGAGTGATTCAACTTAATTAGGGAGGTAAGAAAGTTTTTGCAGAGAACATAGAATTAGAAACATATTATTATTAAAGTAAGAAAAAGAAAAAAAGTGGGCAGTCACAATAGGAGAATTGATATGTGCAAAGACACGACTTCTGTTCTTGCTCTGGTGAAGGATAAAATGTATTTTTTCTTAGCACTAGGTGCTAAGAGCGAACAGCGTAGAATGGCAAGAAAGCATCAATTCCTCAAGTCTGGTACTGTAACCATCTGTTCTCATCCAACTAAGATGCTTTAAGTAATTTCCCCTTGAATCAAAATAATAATTGTTGTTTAAACAAATGATTTGTTTGTTTTATGGTCTTAATTTATTTTATAAATGAAAAATATTGTGTATCTTAATGTCATCTCCATAATGGTCTCAGGAATCTGTAGGAAAATGGCAGGGGGAATAGCATAGCTACAACAGAGTCTCAAAAAAATGGCATTGCTAATTTAAATATATATTTTACTTGGTATAATAAATCTCATACTCAGTGTAATAAAATTATCATCTTGGTAATCAACAGTCTTGGGCTCTGTAAGTAGCCCATTGTCTTGACCTCAAGACAATGACAAGCTTCAATCTTTATGCTCACTATTCTTTTCCCGATATATTCACATCTCTTTTGATCCTTATACTCTATTTAAATTGTGAAATCTGTTGAATTTATTTTTAAAATTAGATTTTTAAAGCCAATTATGAAAAACCATAAATGATTTTCCTTAAGTGAGCAAATCATTTGAATCACACACTCCACTATTATGATAAACTCTTTTCTTCACTTTAAAAAGAAAATAAAATATGAGGTAAAACTCACATTTTAAGAAATGAGACACTGATTTCCTAGACACAGTTTGTAATATTTCCCCTAGGATTCAAGTGGTTAGGCAGATAACTTATTTCCATCCTCTATGTTCTAAACATAAAAGAGACATATTCTACCTTGAGCAAAAATAAAAGTGAGACTTTTGCTGTAGAATGACAGTTATTGCCAATAACAGTCTAGATGGGTCATATTAACAGCAAATTCATCCTTTTGGCTGTGGGCATAAACAAAAAAGATAATAATCACATACAGTTAAAAAGCAGTAATTTTTTTTCTGTGTTCAAGTTGAAGGGAAGTTTATTGTTAAGCAGAGGAAAAAAGGAATTGCAATTTAGAATTGTATTACAGAAAAAAAATCCATGATTTATTTACCAAGAAGTTGGTTAGCTCTCTGTGCAGTTCATTTTTAGATAGGTAAATAAAAGATTAGTTGATGTTGTAAGCATTTTATATATTTATTTATTACTTAATGCCTATAAAAATCTATTTCATAGATACTATTATCTCTTCATGGTACAAAACCTAAAGCACAGAGAGGTAAGTAATATAAACAGAAAGTGTCAAGCTAGGATTTAAACTCAGTTTAATTCCAGACCCCACATTCTTAGTCATCATACCATCCTCTTTCACATACGAGAATTTAAAAAATTAGTGTTAATGTAAGCATGAATATTTCTGAATAGCAACATTAACTCCAACTAATTCAATAATATGTAAGATTTTTCTCATTTGTCGCATCAATAACTTATATGTTTTCACCAATTATACTTAATAGGTTAATACAGCTGATAATTCTCTACATACTAAAATTGTGAAATGGAGGGAAGGGAATTCGGGAATCATAAATTCAATCTACTTTTTACTATTGTATTATTTAAATTAATTTATTGACAACCATATTGATTACTGTGCTAGTCACTAGAGATAGAGCAGTAATGAGGATAAAAAGGATTCCGTCTTCATGGAACTTAAATTCTGATGGCAAATCACAAAATAACATGTTACCAAAGAAGAAAGAAGAATATTACAGATTGTAATAAATTATTTACTAATTTATTCTATAAATTATATAGAATATCCATGGGACGATGCTAATTTCAACAGGGTGATTTACCTGTGAAAGCTTGGCATAGGAGCAGAGACATTCAAGTCAAATGCTGCAAGAAATATAAAGCAACTCCTTCCACTGAGAAGAAACAAGTAAAAGTCTCAGATCTGAGAAAATACTTTGGTATAGTCAAGAAAGTGGGAGACCAGAATGTCTACAGAAACGAGGTGAAACAATGATACAAGGGAAAATTGCAGAGGTAGCCAGAATAAATAAGAGTCACAGACATATTATAAAGAGCCCATCATTTCTTCCTTGGAAAAGTGTGCCCTAGTCACAATAGTAGTTAGTTTCCTTTCATTTCTCAGCTTTTGGACCTGGTCTCCCACTTGCTATTGACCCGTTTGGCTTGGACATTCACATTTGCCTTTCTAAAAATTCAGGTTTAAAAAGTGACACACAGCATCTGGGAATTACAGACAGGCGAGCTGCGTTATTAGCAGTGTTCAATCCATGAGCTTATTCAACTGGGAACCCTGAAACAGATGGAAGTATGAGTTTGGAATTTTAAGAAATAAAGAGAAGATAGGAGAAATATCATGATAAATAATATCCCTCCCAATGCTCTCTCCTGAAACAGATGGAAGTATGAGTTAGGAATTTTAAGAATTAAAGAAAAGATAAGAGAAATATCATGATAAATAATATTCCTCCCAATGCTCTCTCCTCTAAAAATATCAAGACAGTCTACATTTATATTTTTTAATAAGACAATAATATAATCCATAAGCATCTAAGAATGAATGCATTCTCACTCTTAAGATGTTGTTTTGTACCTCCAATCCAATAGCAAAAATGTTTTCTGGATATGGTATACACATATAAATTAATATGAATTACTTTTACCCTTCTTAATTTAACTACTTCAATTTTTAGAGTATCTGGGATTTGAATATTTTAGCTATTTTGCCGTGCACATATTAATCACCACATTTAATCCATCATTACTCTATAACTAATCTCATTTCTTTTACTTCACTCTTAAATTTAGAACATTGCATTTTAAAAATTTATTTACTACACCCATTAAACCTACTTCCTAAATAGGGAAAAAATTATTTTCTACCTCAAGCTCACATTTTTTGTAAAGAACATTTAGTCCTAAATATCTAGAGGTAAACAAAGTCAGCATTAGAGGTAGAATAGTTAACTACACACAACAGGCAAAACCACCAGGTTTTATTCCTGTGTTGAAACAAATTTTTAGTAAAAGGAAGTAAAGCCACTTGAATTTAGATAGGTCTATTGTCTTCAGATTTTTATGCCCAAGATATATTCAAGATTTGTTAATGACTATAATCTTTAAGATTAGCATAAATGATCAGTCCCAGATAAGGATGATTTATTTTATATTTGGCATACTACTTATTGTTTAGTTGCTTAGGCATGCAAACTCAGCTAAACTATGCTCTTACAAAAAGGTAACTGGAGCCCTCTGCACGTAAATACCAAATGGGAATGACTTTATATGTGTAGAAAAACTACCATAAAAGTTAATGATGCCTCATAAAATAATAACTGTACTTATTAAACTATAAGCAGAGAATTATACACATATAGACAGTCATTTAATGCTCTACTTATATCAGCATTTTATTATGGCTGAAAAGGAATTTAAATGTGTTGTTTTTTAAACAAAGGCAAGTTTTACACCCTTTCATATTGTAAGTATGCAAATTATTTGACTTCATAAATAGTATGGAAAGTATAATGTATATATAACTTTAGCATTTAAAATTAGAACTTAAGCCAAAATTATTTTCTGAACTATGCAGGTGATAATACAAAGATAATTTTAAGAATAAACAACTCACTTCTCTCAGTGAACTCATTATACAATAAGAGAAACACACAAACACACACACACATATATATAGTTGGAGTTAGCTTTACTCAAATTTGAACACTATTTTTAAATAGAAATACATATATTTGTATACATATACATGCACATATATATGCAAAAGTCAGTGTCATAATTTTTTCTGAGTAGAATAACTTAAATACATTTCTTCATAGAAAAATTATGAAAAGAACACTTCTCTGTGAGCTGAAAGTAGGGACTGATAGTAACCACCTTTAGCGTATTCTGTAGAATTTTTTCTAGACATGATGCATATTGAATACACGCAGGATGCACATTATTTTGTATCCCTTAGGTGAGGCACCTGCAGTGAAATATTTCTGCCTACTCTTGAATCCTTGTCAATGTCAATAGATTAGGAAACATAATAAAGGGTACATAATTTCAAAATCTTAATGATTTAGGAAAATAAGCATTAATATTCTTAAAAAATGTTAATATCTTACTTATGCTACAGGCCTAATTACTTCCTTGAACATATGACGTTATAATCACCCAGGTACCCAGGCTGATTTAGCAGTCATCTCTACATGTTATTCACTGATTATTGCGTCAGGGAGTAGGAAACATGGCCAATTATTACCTGGCTATTAAACATCCCACCTGGAAATGACATACATAAATATTGTTCAAAGCTACCTACACAGTCCTACCCAATGCTATATGCTCAGAAGGAAACCATAAAATACTTGACAAAAATATTGATCTATGTAATGTATATATGAGACATAAGTACAGGAAAGAGAAGAGAAAATTGATGATACTAATTTACCAATAAAATTATTTAATTTACTAAGCATAAAGCACAAGCAAACAAAAACCACTAGAAAATTTGGAAATGTACACAATTTAACATGAAGAATACTATTAAAGTCTATTTTGAGACCTAAAGAAAAATTTGAATATGTGAAGCAACTAGGTTATTTACAGAAATATCAAAATTCTGTAAAAATTTCCAGTCTCTCTAAATTTTTCTATCTACAAATTCATTGTAATCACAATATAAAATTCTATAATAATAGTTCTTAGAAACAGAGAAAATTGGTCTAAAAGGTGTAATGAGTCTTGCTAGGAAATTTTAGCCAGAGCGAAGTTAAATAATTATTAAAAAATGGTCTTGTGTGGAATGCAAAATATATGGCTTGGGCTCCTTTCATTGTGAGTGAACACAAGCAGCAAACCATAAAGTTACAGTAGGGTTCTGGATATGTAAGAGACCAAAACTGCTTGCAAGGGTGAAAACCGAGTCTGCTGCAGGGACGTTTCTCTCAAAGTTGCGAAATAGACTTCTGCCTTGGTATGATAAGAACGCTTGCTTATGCTAACCGCCCAATTCCACTTTTGTGAAACTTGCTTGCTTGCTGAAGCCACGGGGCATCATGGGATGAAATAAAATGCTAAAGGAAAATGCTGGGGAAGAATGCAGAGGGAGATAGCTTCAGAGCCAGTCAGGGGCATGCAGAAGAAGGAAGCGCCAGAACCAAACTCAGGACCAATCAGAAACAGGATAGTATATAATGTAATTAGCCAATCACAACTAGACTCCGGTGCGTGATCAGATGGGCAAACCAATCATTGGGTTAGGTAAATGCAGGATCAACGTGTGGACAGTCCATTGCTGGCCCTATAAAATCTCCCTTTCTGCGCCCCCCTAGGTCCCTCTGTCCGGAGAAGAGGCCACTGCGTGTTGGCGCTCTGGGGCATGGACCCTAGCTCGAGCTAGTTGGCAATAAACTCCTCT
>CAUYMX010034424.1:0-17288 GCA_963573855.1 Lepilemur septentrionalis | reverse complement strand
GGCATGTGCCACCATGCCCGGATAATTTTTTCTATATATTTTTAGTTGGCCAATTAATTTCTTTCTATTTATAGTAGAGAGACGAGGTCTTGCTCTTGCTCAGGCTGGTTTTGAACTCCTGACCTTGAGCGATCCGCCCGCCTCTGGCCTCCCAGAGTGCTAGGATTATAGGCGTGAACCACCTCGCCTGGCCTGTAAGGTGAATTTTTAGAGACACAGAAATATTCTGTTTCCAAATAGGAAATTCCTTTATCTGGCCTCTCTATTAATTAATTCATCTCTTACTTTAATGTCTGTCACATTTTTTATTAAAATACTGCATCTTCCTTCCCTGGGCACTGCTGTACTGATTTAAGCAAACATCTGTGGAACCTTTTGAATTTTAAACAGATAAAAACAGAGCTTCTCTAGTTATAAACGATGTGGGGGACCTAGCATGTTAAGCATATGCTTTAATACATAGTCCCATTTGGTTACATTATAGATAGGTAAGCAAACCATTTTAGCTGGGACTTTTTCAAAGTAATAGGGAACAATACATTAGACCTGCTGTCCCCAACTCCTGGGCTGTGGATCCGTACAGGTCTGCAGCCTATTAGGAACCGGGCCACACAGCAGCAGGTGAGCAGCCGGCAAGTGAGCGAAGCTCCATTTGTATTTATAGCCGCTCCCCATCACTTGCCACCCCCATCAATCCATGGAAAAATTGTCTTGCATGAATCTGGTTCCTGGTATGAAAAAGTTTGGGGACCACTGCATTAGACCATAAACTATTAACTTCTACCCTAAAGCCATTAGGGGGACCTAAAAGAAAAATATAAGCAAGTCTAACCTTGTAGCAAAATGATAAATAAATACAGCTTTTAGCACTATAAAAGAAGAGGTGTCTTTTAGAAGGTTTATCTTATCTCCCATAAGATAGGTGATATAAGGTGTCATGTAAAAAGTCTCAAAAAAGCCCCAAATATGCATTTCCTCCTTTTAAAGGGCTTATACCTTCTTGAGAAGGCAAGTTTTACATGAACAGTTTAATTGAATGGGATAATATATGAAAAACACATGCTTCTGATATACATTAAATAAGACCACCAGAATTCATTCACTTAACTTTCATTCACTAAAAACTTTTTAAGTGCCTTCTATGTACCCAACACTATATTAGACTTGGGGATTGCTGTGTTAAACAAGACAATCATGGTCCCAGGCCACGTAAATAGCAAAGTCAAGCAATAATGCAAAAGATGTCACAAGTTAGTACAGGACTAAGTGCAATAGAGATAATAAGTTTATTTCTTAGTATTTAAGAAAAAACCCTGGAAAGTTCTAGTACAAAGGTTGAATTTGTTATCTATTTACTGAAATACTCTAGGGTGTGGCTCTTGCCTTCAGATGCAGCACTCACATACACGTATTTTTCTGGTGCAGAGCTGGACTACTTGAGATGAAAGGAAGACACGTGGTTATTTGGGGCCTGGCTAGGGCTATTGGCAAGTGGCTGCCTGTATATTCCCTCTATAAAGGGCAGCTGGGTGCAGTGGCTCATCCCTGTAATCCCCCCAGCACTTTGGGAGGCCGAGGTGGGAGGATCCCTTGAGTCCAAGAGTTGGAGGTTATAGTGAGTTATGATTGGGTCAATGTACTCCAATGTGGGTGACAATGTGAGACCCTATCTCTAAAAGAACTTATATGTATAGCAGGTGAGCAAAATCCACAGTGGAGGTGTCATCAGTGGTGCTACTGGGTCATGGAAGGAAGGGTTTATAAACCAGAAAGTGTGACCTGAAGCCTTCCCACCTATGGTAGCGAGGTTGCTCCAACATGCTGAGAATTTACTATTCTTGGAGCTGCACCCGACAGAGTCTGTTATATTTCCATCAGTTCCCCCAACTAATGGGGCTAAAGCTGTGGCCCTGCCAGCTAGGCCCCAAAAGATATAATTATGTGCACCAATTTCTCCCCATCTGAGAGCCAGCGGCTTCCACTCACACCCAGCGGGTTGAGCTTCATTGTTTTCTGTGTTCGGCACAAGCATTTGTTCATAAATGTACTTGAGCTTCTTTTTTTTTTTTTTTTTTGAGACAAAGTCTCACTCTTTTGCCCTGGCTACCTAGCTAGAGTGCCGTGGCGTCAGCCTAGCTCACAGCAACCTCAAACTCCTGGGCTCAAGCAATCCTACTGCCTCAGCCTCTCGAGTAGCTGGGACTACAAACATGTGCCACCATGCCCGGCTAATTTTTTTTTTATATACTCTTAGTTGGCCAATTAATTTCTTTCTATTTTTAGTAGAGATGGGGGTCTCGCTCTTGCTCAGGCTGGTTTTGAACTCCTGACCTTGAGCAATCCTCCCGCCTCACCCTCCCAGAGTGCTAGGATTACAGGCGTGAGCCACCGCGCCTGGTCGTACCTGAGCTTCTTAACCTGTTTTCTCTCCTTACTAAAACTGCATGATGTGTTTTCTTTCTGTCTTCCCTTTTCTAGGTTGTCTAGTCCACTCTCCTTTGCCCAAGACCAACATACTCCCTCAGCAATTTGCCCTTATCCAATGTTCCTGCACACGGCTGCTAGCTGTTACATTACTGAACAATTGTGCAATTCTAAGCAAAGAGGCTGGAGGTAGGGAGGGTGAGATCCTAAAACTAGGATCTGGGGTTCCTGGAGGGCTGAGGGCTCTGAGGCTCTGAGCAGAGAAGATTGTTATTACTGTAGCAGCAACAATTACTCTAGGACAGCAGTTTGCAGAATGTGGTCAGAGAATCCCTGAGGCCCCTGAGATCCTCCGTTTTCCAGCTACTTACCTCTGTGAGGCCATATTCCACCTCAAACACATCACAACAGATTGAATGCAGAAGCAGATATGAGAATCCGGCTGTCTTCTATTAAGCCAGACACAAGAGATTTGCAAAAAAGTAAATGCCGCTCTTCTCAGTAATTTTTGTTTTGGAAAATATAGCTACATTTTAAATAAAGATATGTGTCCTAGTGGCCTAATGGATAAGGCATTGGCCTCCTAAATAAAGATATGTTATTTATGCTAACATAAATATACGTAAATAAATATATAAATGTATAGCATATGATATATTTTTATGGCTAACTTTAAATAAATTAATAGTAAATATTTTAAAATATTAATTTTGTTGTTATTTTTGTAGAGATAGGGTCTTACTCTGTCACCCAGGCTGGAGTGCAGTGGTACCATCACAGTTCACTAGAGCCTAGAATTTCTGGGCTCAAGCGATCTTCCCACCTCAGCCTCCTGAGTAACCGAGACTACAGGCACACACCTCCATATATGGATAATTTAATTTTTTGAGTTTTTAAAAATTTATTTTATTTTATTTTATTTTATTTTATTTTATTTTATTTTATTTTATTTGAGACAGAGTCTCACTTTGTTGCCTGGGCTAGGGTGAGTGCTGTGGCATCAGACTAGATCACAGCAACCTCAAACTCCTGGGCTTAAGCGATCCCCCTGCCTCAGTCCCCCAAGTAGCTGGGACTACAGGTACTCAGCACCATGCCCCGCTAATTTTTTGCCTCTACTTTTAGTTGCCCAGCTAATTTTTCTGTTTTTAGTGGAGATGCGGTCTTGCTCTTGCTCAGGCTGGTCTTGAACTCCTAAGCTCACATGAGCTCCTGAGCTCCTCTTACCTTGGCCTCCCAGAGTGCTAGGATTACAGGTGTGAGCCACTGGGCCCAGCACACACCTGGCTAATTTTAATACAATAAATATTGATATAACCCATGTAAAGAAAATGCCTTGGAGTCCTCAACAATTTTTAAAAGTTGCTAGAGGGGGTACTGAGATTTAAAAGGTTGGGAGAACTGCTGCTCTAGGGTAGTTCTTGGCCCCCATCTCTTTTTCTTGCTCTTCTTAAGGGACCTCACCAAGACCCATTGCTTTGACTGCCACCTCCAAGCTGGTGATTGCTGTGGGCAACACATAAGATCCTGTGTGTTCCCTCCGTGCAGCTTGTAAAGAAATATAAAAAGAGGCCGGGCGCGGTGGCTCACGCCTGTAATCCTAGCACTCTGGGGAGGCCGAGGCGGGCGGATTGCTCAAGGTCAGGAGTTTGAAACCAGCCTGAGCAAGAGCGAGACCTCATCTCTACTATAAATAGAGAGAAATTAATTGGACAACTAAAAATATATAGAAAAAATTAGCCGGGCATGGTGGCGCATGCCTGTAGTCCCAGCTACTCGGGAGGCTGAGACAGAAGGATTGCTTGAGCCCAGGAGTTTGAGGTTCCTGTGAGCTAGGCTGACGCCACGGCACTCACTCTAGCCCGGGCAACAGAGTGAGACTCTGTCTCAAAAAAAATAAAAAATAAAAAAAAATAGAGATAATCCAAATTAGAAACCTTTTTCTAAAGCTTTGGAAACATATGAAGGATCAACTAGTTTCAGCTGGCAGAAGTAAAAAAAAAAAAGATGAAGGAAAAACTAAACAACAACAACAAAATCTTAGAATTAGAGCCTTTAGGGCATTCCTGCCACCTAGTGGCAATAATCTTAACTGCAGGCAACCAGGAACTTACCTCTGCTTTCTATAGGTCTCAATTTTTCTGAAATTTTACAATGATTTTTAAGCTTGGTGTGGGTCTCCTTTGAGTCATCACGTCTTCTATTCTGAAAATGTATGTCTTTCAGTTGTGAAAATTTTTCTCATATTATTTCTTTAATATTTTTCTTCCCACAATTTTCTCTTTCTCTTGTTGGAATTTCTATTATTCAGATGTTAGATCTCCTGGATTGATCTTTTAACTTGTTTATCTTTATTCTCCCATTCCCTCCCACCCCCACCATTTTTGTACTGCTTTTTGAAAGGCAGTGATTTTGGCTCCACCAATATAACCAAAACAACCTGTTGACTAAACAAAGGTAAGTTTATTCCTACTGAAGTAAGGAAGAGCATTAATGACAGAGCCTTAGTAGCCTCTCAGAGGGGGAAGAAACGTTTAAGATGTTTATGAAGTTTGGAAGCCTGGCTTAAGGCAGGTCTTTTCAGTGCCAGGGCTTGGTCAGGATCGGACAAGGATAACAGTTTAGGGTTGGTGAACGCAGCAAGCAAGGATTCTGAGGTGAGGGGTCCAAAGACTCGGGCAGTAAACTGTCACTTGATGCTGTCGATTGATAAATTGGACAGTTTGATGTTCATTTTAATGTTTTTTGGGGAGGAGATCTCAGAATAAAGTTATTTGCATCATTTTTTTGAGAGAGTTCCTTGTAATAGCAAAATATTAGCGATGAGACTGAAAGAATAAAGTCTTGTAAATATAAACAGTAAACTGTGTACATGGTTTTAGTTTTCAGAAGTCTCCTTGCCTCATTTTCCTTCCCTTCTGTTGAATTTCTTTTCTTTTCTTTTCTTTTCTTTTCTTTTTTTTTTTTTTTTTTTTTTTTTGACAGGGTCTTGCTCTGTTGTCTGGGCTAGCATGCAGTGATGTGATCACTGCAACCTCACACTCCTGGACTCAAGCAATCCTCCTGCTTCAGTCTCCTGAGTAACTGGGACTACAGGTGGGCACCGCCATGCCTGGCTAATTTGTCTATTTTTTTGTAGAGACGGGGTCTCGCTCTTGCTCAGGCTGGTCTCAAACTGCTGGCCTCAAGCAATACTCCCACCCTGGCCTCCCAAAGTGCTAAGATTACAGGTGTGAGCCACTGTGCCTGGCCAAATTTTTTATTTCTACTGTAGTAGTTTCAATTTCCGAGAGTCTTTTTTCTTCTGAAAGTTCTTTTTTAAAGCCTGCTTGCTTTAGGGGGAGGGGAGATAGAACATCTTTTCTTAGTGACAAAAAATATCTTCACTGCCTTTATTTCCTCTGAGTTTCATTTTGTTCATTTTGTCTTTCATGCTGGAGAAATTCCTTGATTGTCTGAAGGTGATCCTTGGCTGTCCATTTAAGAGCAGTGACTAACCAGAGGCATAAAGTTAAACAAGACGAACAAGCTCTAGAGATCTGCTGCACACCATCATTCCTACAGGCAGCAAAAATGCATCGTACACTTAAAAATTAGAAAAGAGGGTAGATCTCACATTAAGTATTCTTACCAATAAAATAAAATTTGAAGAACAAAGAACAATGAGACCAACAGTAGGGGTGACACAGGGTAGGAGGTTGGGCTGGTCAGTATAGTATGATGATCTTATTAAGCTTGGAGGGTTTTCCCCCCTTGTGGGCTGGAAAGTCTTCCCAAAGAGGAAATTTCCAGTTGCCTGTGGGGTGAAGAGGGTAAGCCTGGTCGCAGAATTCTCAGAGCTGAATTGGAAGGGAGCTGGGTTGTCTCTGTGTAATACTGACTTTCATCTAATTCCCATTTTCAGTACAGCATCCCTGTCCTCAGCTATGGCTCATATTTTTCAGTCACTTTCCCACTTTCAGAGACACCTAGTACCTCTAATGCCCAGCCTTTTCTGGGGTTCTGAGAATTGGCTTGCTCTGGGCTTCCCTCATTAATAATTTAGTGGGTTACCACTCCGCTAGTTCAGTTTCCATTCTTCCATCTGCTTTACAACTTCCAAAATGTGGTCACCGTCATTTTCTTACCCAGTTTCTTTGTCCTGGTGGGTTTATGCAATTTGAACATATTTTAGAGGGCTTTGGATAGGCAGTAGAGATAAGTGAATGTGCTAATTCAAACACATTTAACTGGGAGGCCCATTATATTCCCAAGGTCCTCTCCAACTTCTAATTCTGTGATTTAAATACATTTTAATTAAGGCAAGAGTGAGTACATAATTAGATATGATACTGGAGAGATTACAACTTGGCAATCTCATGCAAATGAGATAGGAAAAGAGAGGTAATTAGCTGTAGCTTTTCAATAATCAGTCTAGGGGAAGCTTCATGGAAGAGGCAAAATCTTTTAAGGACTGAAACTGAAGCCTGCCCGCTCCCCTCCTTCTTAAGAGCAGCAGGGGTGAACCAAAGAGCAGCTGACAAAGCCTGCAGCAATCTTGATCTTGATCCAGACTGAAAAAAGAAGCAATTGTCAAGATTTAGGTCATGACATGATATGGGGAAGGTAATGAAAGGAAGGTAATGTAGGAAACTTTGGTATCAACTGCAAGGATAAATTGAAGGAAGAAGAGACAATACTAAGAAACCTGAAAATCCCATAGGGAGAAATTGTAAGTAATGCCGATAGGGATAGAAAAAAAGCATGGATAGATATTTAGATGGTATGATTTTGCAGTTTTTAAAGTAATGAATCAAAATTGGTAAATTAATAAGAATTTACTGAATACCTATAATATGAATGGAGAGGACACAATACTAGATATGATAAGGAAGAGAAAACAGTATTGTGCTCAGGAAGTTAGTGATATTCTTGGATAATTAATATTTTCGATATTACTGGCCAATTTATGACTTAAGAACAATTACAAAGTGATGCAACTAATGAAAAGTGATCCTTCTGCCTCAGCCTCCTGAGTAGCTGGAACTGCAGGTGCATGCCACCACGCTCGGCTAATTTTTTCCATTTTTAGCAGAGATGAGGTCTCATTCTTGCTCAGGCTGTTCTTAACTCCTGAGCTCAAATGATCCTCCTGCCTCGGCCTCCCAGAGTGCTAAGATGGCAGGTGAGAGGCACTGTACCCGGTCAACGCACTCAGTTGTTAACAGGAGTTACTTCAGATGACAATGGTTGAGTATGAATTAACCTACTGAGTATGAATTAACCAATGGTTGAGTATTGAATTAACCTATGTAACCACCTTCAGAATAGTGCCTGGCACATAGTTAATGCTCATTACATGTTAGGTATTATCATTTTTATTTATATACTTTGACACCGAATTATTACAAAATTTACTTTTGCAATTAAAAAACAACATTCACAAAATGAGAAATACAAATGGCCAAAACTTATATGAAAAGATACTCAAGGCCGGGCGTGGTGGCTCACGCCTGTAATCCTAGCACTTTGGGAGGCCAAGGCGGGTGGATTGCTCAAGGTCAGGAGTTCGAAACCAGCCTGAGCAAGGGCGAGACCCCATCTCTACTAAAAATAGAAAGAAATTAATTGGCCAACTAAAAATATACATATATAAAAAAATTAGCCGGGCATGGTGGCACATGCCTGTAGTCCCAGCTACATGGGAGGCTGAGGCAGAAGGATTGCTTGAGTCCAGGAGTTTGAGGTTGCTGTGAGCTAGGCTGACACCATGGCACTCTAGCCTGGGCAACAGAGTGAGACTCTGTCTCACACACACAAAAAAAAGATACTCAATATCAAGAAAATACAAATAAAATAACAATATAATTTTCTGCTCATCATATTAGCAAAAAAAAAAGAATTATAGTATCCATTTTGGTGAATAATTGAGAAAACTAACATTGTTATATACAACAAGTGGAAGAATCAGTTTGTATTATATCTACAAGGTTTAAAACATGTATGTTCTTGATCCAGTAATTCCACTTCTAGAAACTAACCCTAAAGAAATAATTGCCAGCCGGGCGCAGTGGCTCACGCCTGTAATCCTAGCAATTCTGGGAGGCCGAGGCGAGTGGATCATTTGAGCTCAGGAGTTCGAGCCCAGCCTGAGCAAGAGCAAGACCCCATTTCTATTTTAAAAAAATAGCTACTCGGGAGGCTGAGGCAGGAGGATCGTTTGAGCCCAGGAGTTTGGGGTTGCAGTGAGCTAGGCTGACACCACCGCACTCTAGCCGGGGCAACAGAGCGAGACTCTGTCTCAAAGAAAGAAAGAAAGAATTGCCATGTTTACAGTGTACTATGTATAAGGATGTTCACTATGGCAGTGAAAACCTGAAAACAACCCAAATGTCTATCAATGAATGAAATTAAGGCATGCAGAACGTTATGCAATTACTAAAAAGAATAAGATAGATCTGTGTGTATCAACATGGAGGATTCCCTAAGATACTAAGCGAAAAAGGTAAGCTGTGTATCTGTGCCAGTTATCAATTTATAACACCGCAGCTCCAGATCTACCCTTCATTGCCCGGTTTTGTGATATTGGATATTCTCGCACTTCTCCTTAGCCAGCTGATACGATGTTAAGCTTTACCAGTAGAGGGCACTAGAGAGACGGAAGGATTCTCTTCCTGGTTCCAGTGTGCTTTCCTTTTTTCTTTATTCTCTCTTTTCTTTCTCTTTCTCGCTTTTCTTTCTCTTTATTTTCTCACCCCTTTCTCCCTCTTTCTTTTCCTCCCCTCTTGTCTCTCTCTCTCTCCCTCCCTCCCTTCCTCCCTTTCTTCCATTGAGGGACACCCAGTGCTGCTCACCTACCACGGAGCTTCTACAGCATCGCGCTCTATCAGCAGCCCTGTGAGCTGCAGCCCAGGGTCTCAGTGATAGCCCAGCACTTCCCAGCCAGTTTCCTCAGCACCCCAGCCTGCAGTTTCCTGCTGGCCAACCCTGTCTGGCAGCAGCAACTCAACAAACTTCATCAGTGAGTGGGCCACAGTCACATGCTCTGCTATAAGACCTAATCATCATCTGGATGGGAGGGGGCTCGTCCAAATTTTTGTCTTCCTTGGTCACTATGCCTTGACCCTAGGGCTGGAGGCTGCCCCCTCTATATGCTATTACTGTGGTGTTCTTTTAAAGTTTTCTTTACCCCTAATAGTTAATCCCTGTTACCATTCAGTAATTCTTTATATTAAACTTATCTAACGAGGGGTTTCAGTCTCCTGACTTGGACCTTGGCTGCTAAAATATCTCATTTTTGTTTTTATAAGAAAACTGTGTAGATATAGATACACACATATGCATACATATGTATACACACAGCTGTGTAAATGTGTAGACAATATGGAACATTCCAAATTATTAACAATTATTTCAGGAAAAGCAGTGCGATTGCAGGAACAGGGTAAAAGATGATTATCTCATTTATCCCTGTATACTTCTTCTGTTTGAATTTTTAATAATGAACATTAATTTATGGATTATATAATATAAAACAACAGAAAATATATTTGTTTAAAAAAGTTAACCTAAAACTAACTTTGGAAGGTGAATATCACCTATGTACTCATCAGGTTAATTTTCACTCACATTTCTGGGAATTAAAATGTTCAATGACTGCTTCATAATTGGGGATTGCTCTTGGAAAGATAAACTGACTACGAATTTAAAAAAATGATATGATAACACTAACAGTTATCAAAAAAAGACAAAAAAGGACAAATTATAAAAAGGCAATGAACTGTGTAAAAATAAAAAGACAATGAAGAGAGTAAAAAGCACAGATTTTATGTAATAAGAATTTGAGATTATTATAAGATTTCAGGAGATGCTAGAAATTACAGCACTTACTCATTGTGACAGGAATTGGGCATGCAGGAAAACAGGGAATGGGAAGATGGACAAGGCCAGGTTCATGATATTCACTTTAAGTAGAATTAATACGTCTAGTAGAAGATGATTATTCATAGGTTTAAAGATACCTACGTCACCCCTAAAGCTTGAAGGCCTTGAGTAGAAGGGAATACAACACATGAAACCCAGAGGTACCAGCAACTGATATTCCAGTAATTTTTAGCTTTATTTCCCAAATTCCTCTCACACCTGCCTAATTACCTATTTCACAACAGTCATGGCAAAATTTATTGCTACAGTCAGAGATGTAAGGTCAGCATTCCCTAACTCCTAGTTTATCAGGGGAGCTCAAACTATAAATTTTTCTTGAAACTAAAGTGCCTCTCCCTATAGGACCAAACAGAGGGAATGAGCTTGAGGTAGAGAAGTAGATTTATGTGCCATTCAAATAGGTAACTGGATTTGCAAAAAATATAAAGAGGCTTAGACTTAACAAATGGAAACTGTGGTGTGTTTTTTAAAAAAAAATTCTGCCACTATCTAGTACTTTTTTTATTCAGTTGGTTAAGCAGGTGGGTTTTAGAGTTGGAGCTCCTGGGATCAAATCCCAGCTCTACCACTTATTAGCAAGTTAATTACTCTTAGCCTGTTTCCTCATTTGTAAAAAGGAGATAATAATAGTATGCACAGCTTAGGTTTTTGAATACTACATGTAAGATATGCACAGCACCTGGTGCTTGCTGAGGTCTCAACGTATGTTACTTTCACTTTTCTGAGTCTCAGTTTTCTTATTTAAAAGTGAGTGGCCCCTACCGAAGTATCTCAAAAGCCCTACTACTGCTTTACCAGTCTGAGTTTACAGATAGGTTTCTTACGTAAAAGTGGGATGAGAGGATGTACTCTTACAGAAAATAGTCTATCATGAACTCAATGAAAAAAAAAACCTCATCAGAAGGTGGCAGATAAATCAGTACAAAGTGTCTTTAGGGAGTTTATACCAGAGATTGTCAGGGACCCTGTGAAAAGAAAGGTAAGAATAGAGAAGCTCCTTTCTCAAAACTGGAGGATGTGAGGGTAATCTTGCAGTAACTCGGAGGTTGAACCTGACCTGGCTGTCTAGGTCTAGCTTTTTGAGAAGAACGACTTTCCCACTAAGAGGAACCAAGGGAAACTCTCAATACCACTCTCATCTTAAAGGGCCAGACACTCAAAGGATACCTAGGTCCCCACCTGTGCACTCATTAGGTTAACTGTTATGCCAGTTGATGCAGAAGGGGTGGCTAACTTGGTGACCTAACAAACCCAGGTCAGAACTCTGGCTCCCAACACTCTCCCAGGCTGTGCTTCACTGCCCCTGGGGCATCCCAGACTCGGGTGGGTTACCCTACTGTTTCCCTTACCTCGCCTGCACTTGGCCTCCTCTCCACACACACGCCGCTCTCAGCCCCCAATTTCTCCATATGCTCATGTACTCCCACCTGTCTTTGTTCCCCATCACTTTCGATTTCTCAGCTCAGGTGGTCGTATCTCCCCTTTTTCCCTTTACCACCCCTCTCCCGAGTCTCTTTCGCACTCCTTTCCAACACCCCGCAGCTGCGGTGGCTCGCTGCTCGCGCATCCTACGGGCAGGCCGGGCTGCCAGCACCGCAGAGGCCACGCCCAAGGCGCCAGGTCGCCCGATTGTCCCGCCTCTGAGAGCGAAGCCCGAGAGCGATTGGTCCCCATGGTGCGCCTCCCAGGATTGGCAGCTCTTCCCACCCAACCCGAGCCTGTCCAGCCCACTTCCGCCCCAGCCTGGGCATGGCCTGTGGCAAGAGACTGTCTAGCTTAGAGCATGCGGGGCCCAAGGCTGCCAGTGGTGCCCCTTCCAACTTTGAAATTGTGCGGAAGGCGGTGGTTTTAGGATCGTCCCGTTTGCTGTGTGAGCAGAGCTGCCCCAGATTTGCTTTAAACAGGAGACTGAGGAGACTCCTTTCCAAATGTCCTCCTTGTTCAGTGTGTTGGCGAAACTTTTAAAGAAGCCCAACAAATTGATTCGCAGCCGTGGACTGAGCACCATGGTAATAATAGCAGCTAACACTCCAAGTTTACTGTGCGACAGCCACTATTATAGACGCTTTATAAGAATTAGCTCATTTCTCATAATAACCCCATAAGGTAGAGATATACTTTCTCCGTTTTATGGATGAGAAAACTGAGTTACAGAGAGGCTAAGTATCTTACTCAAGATCAGCTATTAATACAGCTATTAAATGGGTTTGGAACCCAAGTAGTCTGGCTCCACTCAGCCGTCCTCCAAACCTACTGTAACCCATTGCCTTTGGAAACATAAATCCGGCTGCAATTCAAGAACACATTACTGAGGCTTCCCTCTTTCTGAATCAGGCTTAGAAGACATGAAGGAGGAGATGGGGAAGAGGACCAAGGCGTTTCTTTTCTTTGGTGCTGTGTTCTCTGAGTTTGGTGAGTTGGAGGGTTCATTAAGTGAGCAAATATACAGGATGTGGGTATTCTTTGGAAATCATTCCTTAAAGCTAACTTGTTAAAATACTCATAGAAAAATTATTAAATGATCTCATTAAAATGGAAAAAACATGGCTCTTTAATACTAAAATATAGTAAAGACATTTAAAGAGCAGGATATCCTTTAGCAGTTTATAAATAGAAAGTATTTTTGTTTCTATATTAATATTTACAGAGAAATGTAGCAGCTGTGCAAATGTGGAGGAGGGGGAGCTGCCAATTAAATTTATATGCACCGGTAGTCACGTAAAATCCTCAAAATGTCTAGAAATAGAGCTTTTCTCCGCAAGTATCATTCTTCACCATACCACATGTATACCACATCACATCATATAGTTTATAGAATGACTGTCAGGAACAAAAATGTTAAGAGTTTATTCTATCTGGTAATATTTATTATTTCAGACCTAATCCAGATAGAGTCATAGGCAATTTCCAGTATTGCTCAGGAAGTTTTCATCATTATCATACAATGAACCAAAACCAAACGTTAACATTTCTATTAGAGAGCTCCGTGAATTGATTATACACAGGAACTTACCAGCTTTGCCAACAAAAAGGTATCCTAAATGAGGAATGCTTTACAAAAAATAAAAAAAGTTAGCTGGGCGTGGTGGCATGTGCCTGTAGTCCCAGCTACCCAGCTGACTGAGGCAGGAGGATTGCTTGAGCCTGGGAGTTGTAGGTTGCATTGAGCTATGTTCATGCCACTGCACTCCAGCCTGGGTGACAGACTGAGACCCTGTCTTTACAAAAAAAAAAAAATAGAAGGCATTAATCTATTCACGAAGGATCTGCCCCCATTACCCAAACACCTCCCATGAGGCCCCAACTCCCAACACTGTCACCTTGGAGATCAAATTTGAATATGAGCCTTGTTGGGGAGAAACCATATCTAAACCATAGCAGTGAGTTTACTAGATCCAATTAGCATGATATAATCAAAATAATGAAACCAGCATATTGGGTTGTGTGATACCAAAATGACCAAAATCCCTATAGAATGTATTTTGACTGATCAGGAAAGTTAACACAGTCCTGTGGCAAGATAGTCAAATGTACTGCTTTTATCGCCAAGTGATGCTTTTGAATCTCCTGGTTGATGGGGATCTAGAACAGGGGCTGGCCAGCTACAACATGCAGGTCAAATTTGACACTCCTTTGGTTTCTATAAATAAAGTTTTATTAGAACACAGCCTGGCTCATTCATTCACATATTGTGTATGGCTACTTTTGCACAAAAACAGCTGAATAGGCACAATAGAGATCAGATGGCCTGCAAAACCTAAAATATTTACTATCTTGCCTTTTATAGGAAGTTTGCCAACCCATGATTGAGAACAAAGGATTTGTCAAATCAATAGCCACCTATCAAATACCAGAAGCTGTGCTGATTTGCTCTAGTAAAGATACCATAGGAACTGCAACTAAGGAAGCGCTTAGTTAAGTTTATGGTAGTCTATTACCATCCTCCATTGTTTATCTATTGCTTTCTAAAATAAATGAATTGAATGGGAATATGTTGGGGACTACCAGCCCTGGACACTTTAATCTCTGCAGTTCCTCTTGGGATGTGGTGATGCTTCTGATTTACTATCTCAGCCAGGGGCAAGGGCTTGGGGCTTTTCTATTTGGCCTTTCCTACCATGGAGAAGTCTATTTCACAGGTCAGGAAACCAAAGTGGCAATTTTCCCAGCATCTTAGTGTTTCTATCTCAATTATACTTTCAGAGACCACGGGAATAAACTCAAGGTGAGTTTGCAAAACCCCGGAAACATTGTGATAAGCTTGGGCCAGGGTTCCATTCCTCACCTGGACCCAGGAAACCCCCAATTTAACTACAGGGCATGATAACATTTCAGGTCCCCTGAATCAGTTCTCAAAACATCTAGGTATTCTCCTTTACTCAGTGCAGTTATCTTTGGAAAATGTCACCGGTCCTTTTAGGGAGGGATTATAAAAATATTTAATATATATCCTTATGGTAGTGTTGGAGTTTCCTTCTCAAGGCAACTCAGCCTCCCCGTCAATCAATGGGCTCTGGGTTCGTGAACTGACTTAGATTTAGAAACTAGCTGAGGGATAACAGTATTCCATCATGGCTGATGTCAGCTTCCTGCTTACTAACCCTGGCATTTATTTTATTCTATAAATTAAGTAATACCCTAAGTGGTTGTCCATCTGTCTCAATCTAATCTATTGATCATTGCCAAAAATCCTTATGGATCAAGGCACCTCTGGCCTTGCTGCCCTCTTCCTGGGTAGGGTATGCAAACCTAGCACCTAAGGCCAAGGGACCCGAGAGGCCAAAGAAAGAGGCTGACAAATCCAGCTTCTCAGAGAGGAACATTTAGTAGGGACTTACAAACAGAAACCATGTCTTGGGTGGCCATGCGATGGGGGATTCCTGCACCTGCCATCCAGAAAGTATACTTTATATAGTGAACTGTTTTGGTAAAACATGTGTCGTGTCTCAGACCGTCTTGTGAAACTCATGACCACTGGGGGAGTTAAGCATCTTTATGAGGGGTTATCTATGCTACAGGCATTGTTTCTTGATCATGAACGCCTTGGCATGCAGGAGCCAAACAGCGGTCATTATAGCAGTTTCACTTCAAGATGGCATTACTCCTGCCATGCAACAGGCTGTTTTCCTACATGCCCGTTAGGTAATTGCATTCACCTTGTTAGCTCCACTAGTTAAGTGCTATTAACCTTGCTCCTGCTATCCTGGAATTCCATCATCCCCTTTGATATTAGGGAGCCCAGTTCCATGGCAGTATCCCCCACTCTGGACCTGACTTACAGAAGACAAAGATGCCTTCACTGATGTGTGCCTTATTCCTTAGTAACAGGAAGTTCCCTGGGCTCTCCTGGGGTACACAGTCAGGTGATGGATAATCAGCTCTTACACAGTAAATCCTCTCTACTAGTCTCACTTTCCTACGACTTTTGATCCCTTCCCCAAAACAATGCCAAAATATTTCTGGTATTGCTACCACCTGTCCAAGCTTCAAGGAAACATTACAACAAACTATTTAGAATTACCTTAAGTGTACTGGCCAGAACACTGGATAACAATTCATGAGTGAATGCCCTCAGATCAGTGAATTCTCTTCTGGAAGACCTCATTTTATGCACTCTCTTTCTCTCCTCAGTCTTACACTTTCAAGATCCACTCCCACCTATATCATCTTGATTCTCACATATTCTTCAGATCCTACAATTTCTTTGGGATGTAGGCTAATTCATTCTGGAGCAGGACTTGTACTTGCCTGCTCAGGCTGTGCCGAGCTCTCACACTGGTTATCGGATTGGAAGCAAAAAGGGTGATGAAGCATATCTTGAGGACAACAAGAGTCATCTGGCAACAAGCCATTCCAGGTGAATTCATATGTGGCCTCCAGGCAACGGGAGGCTGTTTTCCTCGGTAAAGAGAAAGGGACTGCTTCTGCTGACCAGGAAAATTTAGGGACCATTGGGAGCTCAAGACTTTGAGGCTCATCCACTCAAATATTTCTTTTCTTTTTTTAAAAAAAATTTTTCTTTTTAATTATTATGGGTACATAATAGTTGTATATATTTATGGGGTATATGTGATGATTTGATACAGTTATACAATGTATAACAATCAAATCAGGGTAAGGGGTATCCAACACCTCAAGCATTTATCTTCTCTTTGTTCTAGGAACATTCCAAGTCCTCTCTTTTAGTTATTTTAAAATATATAATAACTTATTGTTGATGAGTACTGATGATGATAGTCACTTTATTGTGCTATCAAATATTAGATCTTGTTCATTTTATCTAACTATATTTTTGTACCCACTAACCATCCCCACTTTATCCACCCTCCACTGCCCTTCCCAGCCTCTGATAACCATCGTTCTACTCTCTGTCTCTGTGAGATCAGTTGTTTTAATTTTTAGTTCCCACATATGAGTGAGAACGTGTATAGGTTGTCTTTACGTACTTGGCTTATTTCATTTAATATTCTCCAGTTACATAGCTGAGTAATATTTCATTGTGTGTATGCTCCACATTTTCTTCACCCACTCATCTGCTGGTGGACACTTAGGTTGATTCCAAATCTTTGCTATCATGAACAGTGCTGCAATAAACACGGGAGTGCAGAAATCTTTTCAATATACTGACTTCCTTTCTTTTAGATATATACCTGGCAGTGGGATTCCTGGGTCATATGGTAGTTCTATTTTTAGTTTTTTGAGGAAACGCCATACTGTTCTCTATAGTGGTTGTACTAATTTACATTCCTATTAACAGTGTACAAGGATTCCCCTTTCTCCACATCCTTGCCAGCATTCATTTTTTGCCTGTCTTTTGGATAAAAGCCATTTTAACTATCCAAATATATGTTGTCCCAGTCTTAAGTTCTCACATTTTTCCTGTCTTGAAAAGACCTTGACATGGGAGACCTGTTGAAGCCATGCCTTCAATCCCTTTTGCA
>CAUYMX010034423.1:0-29040 GCA_963573855.1 Lepilemur septentrionalis | reverse complement strand
TTGGCCAATTAATTTCTTTCTTTCTATTTATAGTAGAGACGGGGTCTCACTCTTGTTCAGGCTGGTTTCGAACTCCTGACCTTGAGCGATCCGCCCACCTCAGCCTCCCAGAGTGCTAGGATTACAGGCGTGAGCCACCGCGCCAGGCTTAAAAAAATATTTTTGATCCATGATTAGTTGAATCAACGGATACAGAACCCACAGATGTGGAACCCATGGATATGGAGGGCCAACTGTGTATTATTTTTTAAAAAAGAAGCCCACAATAAATCACATTTTTAGCTTTTCAAGAATAGAATAACTGATGTGCTCCTGGGATATCTACACCAAGAGGTGACATTTAGGTTGTTAGCTTGAGGTTTAAAAGCAACAACTAAGCAGCGCTCCTACTATTTTTCAGACCTCTTATGCCTTTGAAAGTAGGCCATGCCAGAGCAGTGCGAGAGATGAGAATGCTGACCCTGGGCTCGCCACCAGTGCTGAGCCCTGTGTCAAGGACAGCTCTCTCTTGCCAGAAAGGAAATAAAAGAGACCCTCTGCTCTCCTCCTTAAATAAACACAACCTTTCAACCCTGACACTCAGTCTTTTTCTAAAAGGCTTCCTTCCCTACATTCTCTTGAGCTGGTATTAAATGACCTTAAGAAAACAAGTAGCAAGGACCTTTCAAAACCAGTCACATATTCCAAAAGGATGTCAAAGAATGCTGTAACTGTATTTCCTAGGTGTGGAAGGCAAGGGTGACACAGAAATAAGCCATGCCGTGGATTAGTACCATCTAAACCCTAAGAACTGGGACAATCCTTGGGGAAAACTCTGAAGTGATCAATGGCAGTTTGTTTGTTCGTTGATGTTTTCATTTATCCAAGTATCAGTCAACACATACCCCGTGCCAAGCACTGTGTTGGGCTAAACAGAAGTGAGAGACAGAAGCTCACAGCCTGGCAGGAGACAGAGGCCAGTGAACAATGACGCGATGAATGTTCTAATAAAGCTGGGCACGTGCGGGTGAGCTGGGCTGGGAGGCTGGAAGGGCAGTGAGGAACAGGGAACTGCAGGTACCAGGAGGAGCAGAAGAGCACAGAGTACCTTTAAGGAAGACCAGCAGCTTGGCTGGTCAGGGTGCAGTTGTGAAGAAACAGAGTGGTAACTGGAAAGGTGAGGAAACAGATAGGGACCAGCTCTCAAAGGAGTTTGTAGACCTTGCTAAAAATTTGGATTCTATCCCCAAACTATGGGGAGCCAAAATCTTCAGATTTACATGTTTAGACTCTAGCAGCAGATACAGGTGGGGCGGGGAGGGCAGCAGGAAAATAACTGGGAGGAGTTTGGTTTGTGTCTTCCTCTGTTTTACTGCCAGGGATGGCCAAGAAGGGGCACTTTTCGCAGCAATGCTCAAGCAGATATCATTCATGAACACACATTCCCACCAAGTCTAAATGTGCCTTTGGAATCCTTCTCAGGGCAGCATTCCAGACTGCTATCCCAGTCATTAGAACTGGCCTGCAAGATCACGCTTATTTCCCACCCTGGTGCTAAATAGGAGTCCTGTAAGAGCAGGAATTTTATCTCCTTGTATCATAGTTGTATCCTCGGTGCTTAGCAGTGTCTGTGGCAAAGCAGTTGCTCAATAAGTATTTCTTAAATGGAATTGACTCTTTCTCAATCTGCCTCTACAAATTTGTCATCCTGACCCCAATTCGTCCACTCCCTGGGGGACCCGTGTGTCACAGTTTAGCACTGGGATACAGCACTTATACTCTGCACCTCTCCCCATACGCCCTGCAGCTCTCGCTGGGGGAGGGGCTGGCTAACTCACATAGTAAATGAATTTGAGTAAAGACAGTGGCTGATAAGAGCTCATGACTCTCAGAGAACACCTGCATTTTCACAGCAGATAAAGGAATGGGAGTTACGTGGGGACCGGAGGAAATGCCTTTGAGCTTTTTCAACACCCTTTCTTCCAAATCAGAACAACAAGACCTCTTGGCGTAGGCCTTTTCCAAGAATCTTTCCAAAGCAAATGGATCCAAGAATGCAAGCCAGGAGAGCTATCTGCCATAAAGAACTCCATACCTGCTGGTATCGCTGCTTCTGAGTATACTGTAACCACAATTTGATACACTTGCATAGCAATGTTATCCTGAAAGAAAACAGAGAACACCAAGGTACTGCCCATCCTCATCTTCAGGTTTCAGGTTTTTTAAAGTTTGTTTTGTTTTTAAAGCAGATAAATCTGGGTATAGTCACTTCTTGAGAGTTAAACGTACCCCATGAGCTTACTAGTTTCATTCTAGGAGGGAAACAGGGCATTTAGATATATTTAACATGAAAGCTGTCAAACCCTGAATTTGGACTTTGGCTTGCCTAAAAATGTTAACAATTTTGTTGTAAACCTAATTAGACCACCAAGCACAGTATCTCTGGAACTTAGAAAATATGTATATAATCCCCCAGATATACTGAACTTCCTGGTTTTATGGCCAAACTCTGGGGCTCATTTAGACTACCTGGGTCTATGACATGCTCCCTTTCATAGTTGGTTTAATAAATAAGGATTTAGAATAATATACCTTGACAACCCTGAACTGAGTCAGTTAAATATTGGAATTCTCATTGACTCATTAAAAAATGCTCCAAAATTGGCCAGGCACGGTGGCTCACACCTATAATCTTAGCACTCTGGGAAGCCAAGGTGGGAGGATCACTTGGGGTCAGGAGATAGACTCTTGCCTTAGCAAGAGTGAGACCCCATCTCTACTAAAAATAGAAAAAATTATCCGGGCATTGTGGAATGTGTCTGTAGTCCCAGCTACTTGAGAGGCTGAGGCAGGAGGATTGCTTGAGCCCAGGAGTTTGAGGTTGCAGGGAGCTATGATGATGCCACTGCACTCTAGCTCAGGTGACAGAGCAAGACCCTGTCTGGGAAAAAAAAAAAGCAAGCTCCAAAATTGGACCTATAACTATGCAAATTAAGTTGATTACACTGTGGGGAGGAGTAGGGATGGAAAGGAAGGGGAGGGTATATCAAACATTTCTGGCAGCAAGAAAGTTAATATACAGTGGTTACCTCTGAGGATTAATATATCAAAGAATTGCAAGGAGGAAGCCAGGCAACTTTTATTTTTCATTTTATACCTTCCTTCCTATATGTCCTGAGTTTTCCTCACAAATATGTAGTGCTTCTATTTATTTATTTTAAATGACTGACTAGAGCTAACATAGAGGACACTCGCTGCACCCTTCCAGACTGAGCCACAAATACCCACCTGGCCTGACCCTTCTCTTTAACACTAGCAATGCATGAATTCTAAGATGTGAGCATCTTAATGGCTATAGGACTGACATATTGAGTTAACCAGGCAAAAACTTCAGATTATAATGGCCAAGAACCAATACAAATATCCTCATTCTACCTCCCATCTAATCAGCCAAAAATAAAATGCCAATTCAGGAACCACTGGTTTACAGCAGGGCCCCCACCCCCAGAAGGCCTTTCTGAATCTGCCACACCTAATTTGCAGAAAGGTAAGTGATCACTCCTAGGAAATGGATGAAGCCAGAGTCCCTACCTGTAGTGGTCCCAGGCAGCATGCAGTAAGGGGCGATGCTCTTTTTCCTCTTTCTGCTCCATCCGAGACTGCCAGAGGTTCCAGAACCTGTGCAGCAGCTAAAACAAGAGAGGAAGGAAACGGAAATTTACTAAAATGAAAGGAATCCTTACTCCAATAGACTGTGAGCTCCCCCAAAGCAGAAATTATCTTAATTTGGAGCAGCCAACATACAATGGGTTTGCAAAATAATTATGGCTGAAGTATAGAGCTACCTGGACCAAAGTTAAAGGCAAAAAAATGGTTCTTCCAGTCTATGGAAATCTAGATGAAGAAGCTATTGCTAATCTGGGCCTCACGGAAGACAAGGCCTTTTTTTTTTTTTTTTGAGACAAGGTCTTGCTCTGTCACCCCAGCTAGAGTGCAGTGTCGTCATCATAGCTCCCTGCAACCTCCAACTCCTGGGCTCAAGTGATCCTCCTGCCTCAGCCTCCCAAGTGACTGGGACTATAGGCATGCACCACCACACCTGGCCAATTTTTCTATTTTTTATAGAAATGGGGTCTTGCTCTTGCTCAGGCTGGTCTCTAACTCCTGTGGATCTTCCCACCTCAGCCTTCCAAAATGCTAGGATTACAGGCATGACCCACTGCGCGTGGTCCCACCATTTTAAAGCATCATTTTTAGAAATTAAAACTGATCTTATTACGTATTACTATCTATGATGTGGTCGAGCAGAAATGTTTAACTTCAATCTAATCAAGGCTTTAGATCTAACATATCTACTTTATAGATATTATATAAAGGGAAATTAAATGAATCAAAAGGAAATAACCAGATAAATCAACTACGGAACATTGTACAGAATAACTCTCCTGTCCTTTTCAAAAAGTCAATTTCATTTAAAAGAAATAAGTGTACATTACGCTCAGTGAAATAAGCCTGTCACAAAAGGATAAATACTACATGATTCTACTTATGAGGTTTCTAGAGTAATCAAATTCATAGAGAAAGAAAGTAAAATGGTAATTTCCAGGGGCTGGGGGAAGAGGAAATGAGGAGTTAGTGTTTAATGGGTACAGAGTTTCAGTTTTCCAAGATGAAAAATGTTTTGCAGATGGATAATGGTGATGGTTGCACAACAATGTCAATGTACTTAATGTTAATGCTGTACAATTAAAATAGTTAAAATGATAAATTTTATGTTCTGTGTATTTTACTACAATTTAAAATTTAAAAAAAAATGTTAAAAAAAGAAATGTGGTTGAGGGAATGAAATTGTTCTAAATTAAGAGATCTAATAACTAAATGTAGTGTCTTTAACTGAATCCTGGTCTGAAAAGGCCATTTTAAAGGCATTTTGGGGACAACTGTGGGAATTTGAACATGGACTGGGTACTGGTAAACGTTAGGGAATTACTGTTAATTTCACTAGGGGTGATGATGATATTGTAGTTACATAAGAAAATGTCCTTATCTTTGGGTGATGCATGCTGAAATGTTTAGGTACAAAGTGTCATGACGTCTATAATTTACTTTGAAATAATTCAGCAAAAAAAAAGGCAAATACAGCAAATATTAACAATTGTTGCATCTAGGTAATGAGTATATAGATGCTAATTACATTACTTTTTCAATTTTTCTGTATGTTTGAACATTTTCATAAAAAACAACAACAGAAAAAAACCCCATCCTTCTACACTCAGAAACAAAACTGATAGATAAGTAGAGATCATGTTTGCTGATCTCGGGTAAACAAACCACTGAAGTGAATAGACTTACAATGGAAACCCAACCAAAGCCTTCTTTGATCCAATACTTAAAGTGTATTTTTATCACTATATCCCTGAGGTCAGGGTTAAAATCCACAGTCCCTGACCTCTGAGTCAACTATCCATTTTCTTAGCAAACATAAAAACTGGGATTAACAAAGCAAAAACAAGAGTTTCTCTATCAGCAGGTTTGGCTTACTCCCAAAAAAATAAGAACTAAGGTTTGGCTTGCTCCCAAAAAAATAAGAACTAAGGTTTTGGAGTTTAAAATCTGGACAAATCTCTGAGCACAGAGATTTAAAAAAAAAAAAGAGTTCTGTTTAATTTGGCAAGACAAAAAAAAAAACAAACAGAAAGAGACAGAGAAAGGCCATCAGAAGAAGTCCCTTGATACAAAGATCATCCTCACCGTGACATCATGCTGCTGGTAAGCGAGATTCCTTCTTATTCGATGGAGGTGGGCATGGGTCACATTGTTTTTTAGGGCTCTAAAGCAAAAATACTGCACAAAGAAGAAAGGACACAACCGATTACAAAGACAGGAATCAGAAAAGTCCATAAAAGAGTAGACGAAGGCAGGCGGTGCCCCAAATCAGGGCAGGGAAGCTCAGTCAGAGCTTCTCACGGCTGCTCCATTTCCCTGAGAGCATTTCTCTGCTCGGAAACTGGAACCGGAGCCTCATAGAAGCCAGCCTGCACAGCAGACACTTACTAAACATTTGTTGTGGCAGTCCCTATTGTCCATCTGTCCTCCTAAGGACACACACACCCTCTCACCTCTGACCAGGAGAGACCCCTGTTACCCAGGTGAGAATTCTACAGACAAAGGTTGAACATCAACTTTTGCCTCTCAAAAAAGAGACTTTTTCCAGCCTGAGCAAGAGCGAGACTCCATCTCTACTAAAAATAGAAAGAAATTAATTGGTCAACTAAAAATATATAGAAAAAATTAGCCGGGCATGTGGTGCATGCCTGTAGTCCCAGCTACTCGGGAGGCTGAGGCAGAAGGATCGCTTGAGCCCAGGAGTCTGAGGTTGCTGTGAGCTAGGCTGACGCCACGGCACTCTAGCCTGGGCAACAGAGTGAGACTCTGTCTCAAAAACAAAAAAAGAGGCTTTTTGCCTACGGTGTTTTTTTAGTTTTCATCATGTGGCGTCAGTGGATACTTTATATAACTATAAATGCAGTGTTGCTAGAATGGAATAAGGAGTCCTTGGTGAGTAGAGGGTTGGGGTGGTGGGAGCATACCCGGGCCTGGCTCCAGCTCCATCAATAACACCTCACATATGACCTAAGCAAAGTCCACCTGCCCCCATTCCCCCATGCCTTGGGCTTCAGTTTTCTAAGACAGAAGTGATTAGGCTGGATTAGGGGTTTTCCTATTGTGCTCTGTGGACCCCACAGGCTCCTGAGAGTGTTGGAAGACCACCCACCACACATGGCAAGGGAGGGAGAGAGTAGCCGGTAGAACAGGGACTCCTCCCAGACCTACTTCAACCACAGAATCGCTGCTTTGGTCTATTTCACAGATTAGGCTGTCACCACTAAAAAGGGGTTCCACCATGCAAAAAAAGCCCAGGACTAGATCACCTCTTAGGGTCCTGTACAGCTCCAGACCCCTCTGACCCCACACCATTACCATTTTTGATCCAAAATGAAAACAGGGACACCCATAATAAAAGGAGGGCTTCATGACTGAAGCTAACCCGTAACTGGTTGCACTTAATGAGTGGGATGGGGGCTGGGCTTCCCCAGGAGTGAATGCCTGAGCAAGGCCACCAAGCAGAGCTGTGCCAGGCTGTGGTGCTCTTACCAGCAGGCTGTGCCTGTGGTGCTCTTCTGCCACCTCACGCTGGGCAGCTTCTTCCGCATGCAGCAGCATGTCTGCCAGGAAGTTAAGGCCTCAGTTTCAACATGGTTCCTGCCCCCAGACAGTGCATTCCCAGTGACCCACCTGAAGGGTCATGGCTGCAGGGGGTAATAGGCTGAGCAGGTGAGCTCATGTCCCCCATCTCCTCCAGATGACCCAGAGAAGCGGTGGGCAAAGGGGAATCCTGTCAGTTACTTATCAAACAGCTGGCCTTGTGTTCCTCCCCTTGGATGCCCATTTGATGAGAGGCAAAAAATATCTAAGATAAATTGCCACCAATTTCAGTAAACATTTCAAAATCATCATATAAAAAGCAGAACCTGCTCCGTCTCCTGGCAAGGAGATCTAGTCAGGTGTTTGAGCTAAAAACCTAGGAGTTATTTTCAAATCCTTCTCCTCCAGCTCTGATCTCAGTCACCAAGTATATCTGTTCTCCTCCTAAATGTCTCCTCTCCCTCCCCTCCTGTTCTTCTGTCCCCCCCCCAAGCCCTCCCCACTACCAGGAAGTTCATCTGACTTGTCCCTGCGTAAGTGAGCCTCCTCCAGTAATTGGTTTCCCCCTGCTAGTCTCCCTCTTCTAATACAGAATTATCCTTTCTAAAGCAGAAACTTTTTTTGAGACAAGGTCTTGCTCTGTTGCCTGAGCTAGAGTGCAGTGGTATGATCATAGCTCACTGCAACCTCAAACACTTGGGACCAAGAAATCCTCCTGCCTTAGCCTCCTGAGTAGCTGAGACTACAGGTGTGTGCTATCACACCTGGTTAATTTTTTCTATTTTTTGTAAAGATGAGGTCTTGCTGTGTGGTTGAGGGTGGTCTCAAACGATCCTCCCACCTCAGCCTCCTAAATTGCTAGGATTACAGGCATGAGCCACCATGCCTGGCCTAGAGCACAAACCTGACTGCCTCTCTTCTTAAAAACCTCTAATGCCACGTGTGCTGGCATGTGCCTATAGTCTCAGCCACTCAGGACACGGAGGTTGGAGGATTGCTTGAGCCCAGGAGTTTGAGGCTACAGTGAGCTATGATTATGCCTGGGAATAGCCCACACTGCACTCCAGCCCGGGCAACATAGCCAGACCCTCATCTATTAAAAACAAACAAACAAAACTCCAGAGGCTTCTACCTCTGCCCTCCCACCATCCACACCCCCACAACTCGCTACAGATTCTTGAATGCTCTTGCTCACCTCTAAGCCTGTGTAAATGCCATTCCTTACACACGAAATGCCCTTCCCCACCTCTCTGTTGTGTGAACTTGTCATCTCCTAAGAGTTAAGTTCAGCTAAAACTTTACCTCCTTGGCTGAATCTCCACAGCAGCTTTCACAGGACTTGATATAAATCTTTATCAGCCCACTTTTCTTCATGTCTATTTTCCCCACTAGATAACAAACTGCTGTTAGTCTTTGAGCTTCCTTGTATTCCAGAACTTAAGCAGGAGTTTAACACAAGGCAAGACTCTGCTGTAACTCTGAAAAGTGTTAGGGCCAGGCGCGGTGGCTCATGCCTGTAATCCTAGCACTCTGGGAGGGAGAGGTGGGAGGATCGCTCGAGGTCAGGAGTTCCAGACCAGTCTCAGCAAGAGCGAGACCCTGTCTCTACTAAAAATAAATTAGCTGGACAACTAAAAATATATAGAAAAAATTAGCCAGGCATGGTGGCTTTCACCTGTAGTCCCAGCTACTCAGGAGGCTGAGGCAGTAGGATTGCTTGAGCCCAGGAGTTTGAGGTTGCTGTGAGCTAGGCTGATGCCACAGCACTCTAGCCTGGGCAACAGAATGAGACTCTGTCTCAAAAAAAAAAAAAAAAGAAAGAAAGAAAAAGAAAAAGAAAAGTTTTAGCTCCAGAGTCTCTGTTTTTTCATCTCTAAAACGGTGACAGTCACACCTACTCCACAGGGTTGCTAGGAGGATTAAGAGGATAATGCATAATGTCTGCAACATAGTAAAAGCTCAATAAATGGAAGCTATGGTCACAGCTATGGTATCACCAAGAAAAAAGACAGCTGGGGCTAGTTCAACCACCTAGTGGGTAGAGAAAAGCAATGAAATGATAACACAAAAAAATGAGGCCGGGAGTGGCTCACGTCTGTAATCCTAGCCCTCTGGGAGGCCGAGGTGGGTGGGTCGCTAAAGGTCAGGAGTTCGAAACCAGCCTGAGCAAGAGCTAGACCCAGTCTCTACTAAAAATAGAAAGAAATTAATTGGACAACTAAAAATATATAGAAAAAACTGGCTGGGCATGGTGGCGCAGGCCTGTAGTCCCAGCTGCTTGGGAGGCTGAGGCAGAAGGATCGCTTGAGCCCAGGAGTTTGAGGTAACTGTGAGCTAGGCTGACGCCACGGCACTCTAGCCTGGGCAACAGAGTGAGACTCTGTCTCAAAAAAATAAAATAAAATAAAAAAAATGTTAATCCAGACAGTGGGATTAGCTCTGAGGGGAGGAGGGAATGCAGTCAGGGAAAAGGTGCTGGCAATGCTCTGTTTTTCAAATTGGGTGGTGAATACACAGGTGTTCATTTTATTATTATTTCATTTTAATATTATTATCATATTCATATTATTAAAATATAAGTACGTAAGTACTCTTTTGCATGCATAGTCCCAATTAAAAAGTCTTAAAAAGAAGTCACAGAGACGAGGCTGTCTAAAATTGCTTGGTAGTTATTTCCCACATTATCTCATGACTTTTGTTTTACGTGCTGCTGAGCACAAGCTGTCCTGGCTGAGGTGATGGACAGGCCCAGTATCTGAAAAGGATACAGTGCTTCCAGTGCGTAAAGGCCCGCCGCAGCGCCATCCTCCTGGCCAGCTCCTCCACCCGCGCACGGTGAGTATACAAGCTCTCCCTCCACTCCCAGGCCCACTGCCAATCACAGAAGTGTATCTGGAGCACAGTGACACGATGGAATCGCTCAGCCATCTCTGCAACAGAGACGTAACTTAAATGCTGCTTTCCCAAGGTTGGAAGATGAGCTTGAAGCATCTTTAAGACAAGCAGAGCCCTGCTACTGGCAGAGAACAGGGATTCAAGCCTGCTCTCACAAAAAAACCTTTAATTTTTTTTTTTTTTCTAAGAGAGAGGGTTTCACTCTGTTGCCCAGGCCAGAGTGCAGTGCACATCATCATAGCTTACTATAATCTCAAACTCCTGGGCTCAAGCAATCCTCCTGCCTCAGCCTGTAGCTAGAACTACAGGCACATGCCACTACACCCAGCTAATTTTTAAATTTTTGTAGAGATGGTGTCTCACTAATGCTGCCCAGGCTGTTCTCTAACTCCTGGCCCCAAGAAATCCTCCTGCCTTGGCTTCCCAAAGTTCTGAGATTATAGGTATGAGCCACTGTACCTGGCCTAAAAGTTTGTTGAACACTGGAAGGTCGTTAGGAGTCCCTGAGCTACATCTCCTCACTTTGGGAAAAGAGAAAAGGTATGTGATTTTAAGGAAGACGATGCTATAAAATCCATTAAATCAAAGGGATGAGGCTTCTAGTTAGATACTAATGAGCAGGAATGGCATTTGTTGTTTTCAAAGAGGACTCTGTTTTACATTTGCCTCTATAGGGATGTCTCCTGGATAGGACTTAGGAACTGAGTCATGACATAAGATTCAGTCACCGTGCTTGTAAAGGCTTTTCTGAGCTTTCAGCCAAGCTGATCCTGGCTACCACCTTCATATCCTTTTAACATTAATCAGCTAATGGTCTGAGGAGCTAAAGCCCAGGAAGGGGAAGGGAATCAGACCTGGAATCTGAGTGCTGTAATTGGAAGCAGGTGCTAGTGTGTAGCTTATCGCACTAAACAGCTTAATGTTTTGATTTACCTTCCAGGCTTGGGCAACTGGACTGCTGGTCCATGGTTATTATCCTCAAGTGAACACATTCAAACTCTCCCAAGAGACAAGTGTTCGTAGCCTCGGAGATTTCTGCAGGGAGGGTTGAGCAAAAGCCAGAGTCCATAACCTAGTGTCTAGCACAGTGCTTGACTCACTTCTGTGTAAACTTGATAAACTTAAGTACAAAAAGTGTACCAACAATCACGTTTCTATGTATTATTACTTCTGAATCTAACTGGGGAACTAAACCATAGAAACAGTATACATAAAAACAGCATACAAAAACTTAACAAAATAGACATGTATTTGCATAATTGGGGACAAACAGAAACAATCTAAATGTCTATCAACAGGAGAATGGCTAAGTAAATTAAAGTAAGCCATCCTATAAAATACAAATAGTCATTAAAAAAAACTTACGATGAATACTTAAAGATGTAGGAAAGTGTTGATTAGCTGCATGGAAAAAAGCAAGATATAAAACTATAAGTATCATATTAATCATAATATGGGCCAGGGATGGTGGCTCCTGCCTGTAATCTCAGCACTACCGGAGGCCATGAGTTTGAGACCAGCCTAGGCAACAGCCTAGGCAACATAATGAGACCACCCCCATCTCTACAAAAAATTTTAAAAATTAGCAGGCATGGTGGCATGCACCTGTAGTCCTACCTACTTGGGAGGCTGAGGTGGGAGGATCTCTTGAGCCCAGGAGTTTGAGGTTGCAGTGAGCTGTAATCATGCATGCCACTGCACCCCAACCTCGGTGACAGAGTGAGACCTTATTTCCCGAAAAAAAAATCACAATATTTATAGCATAATTAAAAACTATTTGGATAAAATATATGCATAGATGAAAAGGCCAGAAGGAAATAAACATGAATCGAAGATGATGTGTTTTCCTCTCCAATATCCTTTTACCAAAATTTGTAGCATAATGTGGTTATATTTCTTCAATTGTGACCAGACCTTCTTTCAAGAGCCCAGGGCTTCTTTCTCACCGTTCTGCTGTCTCTTCATCCTGCGGATTTGCAAGTATTCAAGCCAAGCTTTCAGGAATCTCCGCTTTTGCCAGTGCTGATGGTGTTTCACTGCAGAGACCATCTTCTCTTTCTCCCTCTGGTCATGTAGGAACTGTTTCTGCCACTGTGACCAAGCCTGAAATCCAGAGAAAAGCTAACAGTCAAAGGAGAGGAAGGAAAACTGGGTGAATACAGGTAAGGAGGGAAAAGAGAAACGGAGACACGCACTGGAAAAGCAAAAATTAGAAACAAGGAAGTGGCAATTGCCCAGCAGGATCATAAGCTATGGGAATTTGGGGTGAAAGGATCTTTAAGAAGACTGTAATGCTTCCAGAAAGTAATCTTTTTCTAGATTTAACAAAAAAAGAGGAATAATAAAATCAACTAGCAGACAAGAAGCAGGTGTGATAATTAAATCAGATCTGGGAAGCTCTGCCTTTTTTTCCAAAGTGGGAGGAAACCTATTGGGAAGAGGTCCTTTCTCAGGCAGATTAGTTTCAGGGAAGCGCACCTATACAAGTTGAAGGTGTGTAAGAGGATCCCCTCAAGACTACCCATAAACACATCCCTAGAAAAGTCTTTGTGTATGGTCAGCAATAATGCATGCCCTAAAGATGATTTAGACAAAGACTTCATATTTTCTTTTCTTAAGCCTGTAACACCTCTTCTCCTTTCCTTCCTCTCAGGTGAATACCATTCTTCCTATTTCACCATGAAAATAAAAGTAATCAAAAGAGAGTTTCTCCAGGTCCCACCATGTCTACCCACCCCCTGTACACAGGCCCTGCCTCTCTCTCTCCAGCTACCTGGGATAAACTGTCTCCGCTCCCATCCAAGGTCACCCCCCACTGTGGCTACATCCCATCCTCTCTCACCTTCTCAAGTTTATCACTTGGCAATTTCCCTTCTCTTCTGCATCATCAGTTTTCACTCTCTATTAGATTTTAAAAATCAGCATATGAATGTGCTATTATTTCTCCCATCCTAAAAAAAAATCCCTTCAGGATGTGACAACTAAAACTAATGGGTGACCTTTCAATGGACTCTGGACCAGACATGAAAATAGTAATATACAGGTTTAATATGAACTGCATATTACATATTATCATAACAATATTAAATTTCTTGAATAGTGATATTGTGGTTATGTGGGAGAATGTCCTTTTTTTATAGGAGATATAAGCTTTAGGATACACTTTATGTCTGCAATTTTAAAGTAGATCATAAAAATATATTTATATACTCAGAGAAAGCCAATGCGTGGCAATATGTTAATAATGGGTTAAACTAGATGAAGTATATACAGTACCCACCTTTTCTGTGATTTAGTATTTGTCAAAAGTAAAAAGTTGGGGGGGGAAAACATTACTGTCACAAAAATTCTTCCTAAAAGGAATAAAGCAGTGATTCTCAGACAAAGCAACAACCCTCTCTAGACCACACTTTGCCATCCACCTAGCTTTCTAGCTCTTTCCTTTCAGAACTCCTAAAAAGAGCTTGGAAAGGGACAGGGTGCGGTGGCTCACGCCTGTAATCCTAGCACTCTGGGAGGCCAAAGCAGGCGGATTGTTTGAGCTCAGGCGTTCGAGACCAGCCTGAGCAAGAGTGAGACCCCGTCTCTACTAAAAACAATAGAAAGAAATTAGCTGGACAACTAAAAAATACATATATAAAAAAAAATTAGCCAGGCATGGTGGCACATGCCTATAGTCCCAGCTACTCGGGAGGCTGAGGCAGGAGGATTGCTTGAGCCCAGGAGTTTGAGGTTGCTGTGAGCTAGGCTGACGCCACGCACAGCACTCTAGCGTGGGCAACAGAGTGAGACTCTGTCTCAAAAAAAAAAAAAAAAAAAAAGCTTGGAAAGAACTTTTCTCCCAGGCAGACTTCCTTGAACCCACTCCCACCGGTTACGGAAGCTGCTCTCATCAGTGCACCAAGGGTCACCTCCACGTTGTTCAATCCAAAGGTCAAATCTCAGTCCTCACCTGCCCTACCTTCCAGAAGCGTCTGACAAAGTGTCACTCCTTCCTTCTGCTTCCAGGATGCATCCAGGTCCCTCCTCTGTTCCTGCTGCTCACTCACCTGTGCACCTCATAGGCCCAGCTTTGGAACCTCTCCTCTAGCTGCACTCACTCCCTTTATTCTTTCACCTATTCTTGTGGCTTTAAATGATAACTGTCCACCGAAGACTCCCAAATTTACATCTTCTACCTGGACTTGTCCTCAATACTCCACATACACATCTCGCTGCCTCCCTGACATCTCCCAGTGGATATCAAAAGGCCCATCATGCTGAAGATACAGAGTTTGGATTAGAGCTCCTCCTAATCTTTTCCCACAAACCTGCCTCTGAGTCCTCCCTGTTTCAGTAAATGAAAACTCCACTGTTCTAGTTGCTTAGGCCAGAACCTGGGAGTCATCTTGTACTCTCTCTCTGACATATCCCATCTCATCCATTAGCAAATCCTCTCGGTTATACCTACAAAATATATCCAGAATCCAACCACCATTTGCTAGAATCCTTCTGTAAAATCTCGCCTGGAATTTTGACATAGCGTCTTACTGTTCTCCCTGCTTTCATCCTTGATCTTGTCTGGTCTTCTGTTAACACAATGCCAGAGGGGTCCTTTTTGGCTTCCTCTGGCTGTTATGTCAATGAAATCTCTCCTTTTTATGTGAAAATTCCTCTTCCTGCCTTTTTTCTCTTTTATGCCACCAATCTATTAGAGAAACTAAGTCATTTATCCTATAAAATGTTCCACATTTTGGATCTGGCTGCTTGTTTGTTCCTCGGACTCTCATATTTCCTATAAACTGAGAGCTTTGTGTTAGGCTTGTTTGGAGCCATGTTCAATTTTTTAGACAAGAACGCTTCATGAGTGTGGCTGAGCATGTCCTGTTGCATAGTACCATGAGGCACCTCATGTTTGGCTGCTGCAGTTGTGGCAATGCCAAGACTGTTTAGTGGCCTCAGTCACTTAGCCTGATTCCTCCTATGTTTCCCCATCACCCTCTCACCTGGTGACTACTGCCCAGATCCACATCCTCATTAGGGATAGCAAAGCAGTGATTTACTAATTCCAGAATTCCTTCTGCATTTATTAACTGGAATTCTTCTGTAAAGAAGTCTTCTCTCATTAACCCTCTGGTTTCTTGGAGATATAGTTTATACAGGAAAGGTGGGATAAATGCTTGATTTTTTGCCTTAACTTTTAAAGAATTAAGTTAATGCTCTAAGAACCCAAAATCATGACCAATGAGTTCTTCTGTTTTTAAAAATCATGTTAAATCCATGAGTTTTTAAATATTTGATATGTTTTCAATCCACTGTGCTCAAGCAATCCTCTTGCCTCAGCCTCCTGAGTAGCTGGGACCACAGACACACACCACTGTACTTGGCACATCATTAGCATCATTTTGATGCTCGAATTTTTCTACCTTAAGGCCTGGGGAGCTTTTCAAACTGGCTCTTGGAGAACTTGACACAACCCCATTAGCCTTTGTTAATTTCCTTACTTTTTGGCACACTGTATTCTAGGCTTATCTTGTCTATTTCCTGCCCTGGATCTATAATCAGCCATTTCTCCAAAAAGCCCTAGTTCCTTTTAGTGGGAAATAGTAGAGACCACAACTAGGGAACTGGGGATGTTAAATGCTATACTATTGCCACTGCTTCTTAGTCTTTCCAGTAAATAGAGTTAGAAATTCATTTTTTAAGGTTAAAAAAAATCATGAGTCCATACTAATATTTATACTTCCAATTTCAGAATACAGATTTTTTTTAACTCGTTGATTTTATACTCATAATCTTTTTACACTGAAAATCTTGATTTCTAATGACATTGCCACAGTTATCTGCTTTATGTTACAATGTAGCTATGATATTTTCAACATAACAATTCCAAACCTGCTAGTAACAATAAGACCACTGAATGTGGTTTAAGATTTCTTAGCAGTTCTTTGTATCCTTTGAATACATCCCACTAGGGGAGAACAGTCAAACTATTGTGTTTTAAAGTTACTTGAAGTAATTATTTTGTGTAGTCATTGCCACAAACTTGATATAAATTTGTTACAGATTGTTTTAAAAATCTAGGGATTGCTTTTTGATTTACTTTTGCTTCTTAATTGTGTAAAATATTTACAAAGTTTCAAAGTTAAAACTATATAAGGAAGTAAATTCATAGAATTACTTTATTCCCATACTATTCCCTCCTTCTCTTTCCATAGGTAGCCATTTTGGGGTAAGTTCTTGGTTTATTTAATTAATTAATTTATTTTGGAGACAGAGTCTCGCTCTGTTGTCCAGAATACAGTGCCGTGGTGTCATCATGGCTCACTGCAACCTCACACTCCTGGGCTCAAGTGATCCTCCTCTTTTTTTTAAAATATATATATGTATTAATATCAGAATATTACAGAGGTACAAATGTTTAGGTTACATATATTGCCTTTGCCCTGAGTCAGAGCTATAAGCGTATCCCTCCCTGAGATGGTGCTTACCACACCTATTAGGTGTGTATATACCCATTCCCTCCTTCCCCCTCCCACCTGCCCAACACCAGATGAATGTTACTACTAACAAATGTTACTACCATGTGCACATAGGTGTTGATCAATTAATACCAATTTGATGGTGAGCACATGTGGTGCTTGTCTTTCCATTCTTGTGATACTTCACTTAGTAGAATGGGTTCTAGTTCCACCCAGGATAATACAAGAGGTGCTATATCACCATTGTTTTTTGTGCCTGAGTAGTACTCCATGGTATACATATACCACATTTTATTTACTCACTCATGTATTGATGGGCATTTGGCTTGTTTCCACATCTTTGCAACTGTGAATTATGCTGCTATAAACATTTAAGTGCAGAAGTCTTTTTTTATAGAATGTCTTTTTTTCCTTTGGGTATCACCTGACTCAGCCTCCCGAGTAGCTGGGACTACAGGTGCACACCACCATGCCTGGCTCATTTTTTTCTATTTTTCTGTAGAGATGGGGTCTCACTCTTGCTTAGGCTGGTCTCAAACTCCTGACCTCAAGTGATCCTCCCACCTGGACCTCCCAAAGTGGTAGGATTACGGATTAAGCCACTGTGCCTGGCCATGTTTTTCCATTTTTTTCATGAAAATATAAGCAAACACACACACACACACTTACTCATGTATCTCCTTCCCTTTCTTACCTAAAAGGATGCACACCATGAACCAGAGGGACCCAATTAAGAGGGAGGTGCAACCATGTATTTCCTCTGCTCACAGCTGGCAGCTCCCCACCTGGCCTGGAATAAAAGCCAAACCCTACAGTCTGGCTCCCTGTTACCTCAAGACCTCATCCTCCCTACTCTCCCTCTCATGCTTGCCAACATATCGTGAGATATATCAAATTCATGGATGGCATGACTCAACATTATAAACATGACAATTTTCCCAACCTAATACAAAAAGTCAGGGTATTATAAAGATCCTAGTAGGCTTTGTTGTAGAAAATTGACAAGTCCATCTTAAAATTAGTAAGAATGAAGAAGAATAATCAAGACAAGTTTTAAAAAAACAAGAATCAAGAAGATCCTTTCCCATAGAGACTTGAAAGCTGTATACTGAGTAGCAATAGTAATTAACGGCTAGTATTTATTGAACATTTCTATATTCCAAGCATTGCTCTAAGCATATTACACGTATCATCACACTAAAGCCTCAACAATCTTGTGAAAGTAGGTATTATTAGGATTTAATTATAGATAAGAATTGTGAGGTATAGGCAGATTAAGTAACTCATTCAAAGACACAAAGCTAACAGGTCATAGAGGCAGAATTTCCACCTGGGAAGTCTGACTCAAGAACCTTTGCTCTTTCTTACCTGCTTCATTAAATTGTAACTAAAACAGTATAGTATTGGCTCAGAGACAAACGGACAAATGGAACAGATAGCCTAGACACAGACTCATGAATAAATGAGAACTTGGTCTATAATGGATTAATAATCAGTATAAAAAGAGGAAAGATGGATTAATCAATAAATAGTACTGGAGCAATTAATTATCCATATGGAAAACGATCCAGTAAGAGCCTGTTTCACATAATTTATAAAGCTAAATTCAAGCTAATATTAAAGATAAAACCATAAGATAAAAAATTAGGTTACATTAAAATTAGTGACACCTGTATGAAAAAAAGCACCACGAACAAAGCAAAAAAGCAACAGACTGGAAGAAAGTTCCTGCAACCTGTATAGCAAAGCATCAGCAAGCAGAGTCCACCACAATGTCTACAAATCAATAAGAAAAAAACCAAGTAACCCAACAGAAAAACAGGAGCGAGGGATGTAAACAAGCTCAAAAGCAGAAACCCAAATGGCAAGTAAGTATATGAAAAGATGTTCGGCCTCACTAGGCACCAGTGAAATATAAATCAGTGCAGTAATGAACTACCACTTCACAACTATCCGATTGGTTAAAATGACCAACTCTGGCAATGTAAAGTGCTGATGCAGCTGAAAGAAATCTGAATAAAAACATTAGCATGTAAATTGGCACGGCACTGGAGAGCAATTAAGTGATGCTCAATGAGGACAGAAAGATGAAAACCCAATGACCCAGCAAGTTCAATTACAGCAACAAGACTAGAGAAACATCCAGACACTTGCCCAAGGATATATGCTTAGGAATGCTCTCTGCAGCAGTTTGCAATTGCAAAGTAATCAATAGTCTATCAGTAGGTTAGCAGATAAACTGTGCCTTATTCATACAATGGTATAATATACAGTTAATGTATCTCTACATATCCACATGGATGAACTTCAGAAAATATACTGTTTGATTAAAAAAACAAGTTAAGCTGTAAAGTAAATGTAAAGGTACAGTATGACACCATTCATAAATGTTCTAATTACACAAAACCATAACTTTTTTTTTTTTTTGGACACAGCGTCTTGCTATGGTGTGCAGGCTGGCCTTAAGCAATCTTCCTGCCTTAGCCTCGTGAGTAGCTGGGACTACAGGTGCACACTACATATTTATTCTTTATGGATATGTGCACACATTTTATCAAGAAAAAAATAATACAGAAGAACAATCATACCAGCATCAGAATGGGACAAAGGGTAGGGCTTTGGCAGTGTCATTTTTTCTTTTTTTTTTCTTTTTGGGGTGTGTGTGTGTGACAAAGGTCTCACTCTGTTGTCCTGGGTAGATTGCAGTGGCGTCATCATAGCTCACTGCAACCTCAAACTCCAAACTCTTGGGCTCAAGCAATCCTCCTGACTCACCCTCCAGAGTAGCTGGGACTATAGGCGAACACCACACCAATTTTTTCTATTTCTAGTAGAGACAGAGTCTGACTCTTGCTCAGTCTAATCTCAAACTCCTGACCTCAAGAGATCCTCCTGCCTCGGCCTACCAGAGTGCTAGGATTACAGGTGTGAGCCACCACACCTGGCCCGTTACGTTTTATTGCTTTAAAAAATTCTGGAGCAAGTACAGAAAATGCTAACACCTTTTAAATCTGGGTGGTGGATACTTGTATATCTATTAATATTTTTATAAGTGTTTTATATTTTACATGTTCTATGGTTGAAATACTAAATTACATTCATTAAAATTTCAAAAATCTCACGATGTCTGCCCTGCCTAGTAGACAGTGATGCTATTTGGAGTAAGAGAAATGGCTTAAGTGTAATTCTTGGTAAACCATATGGTACTCATCAAACACAAGGCATTATTATCTATAATCCACACCATGCAGTCTGGGTCTTACTTAGAGCCTTGTATAGTTTTTCACCTATATTAACATTGTCTTGATTATTCATATTTTTCATTGGATCTGACCCTGATTGACTTCTGGCAGTTTTTTTTTAAATTTTGTATTTCTTTTTAATATTAATTAAATCAAATCTTTGTTTGTGACTTCTGGTAGTTTTTATAGTTAAATCAAACCTCAAACTATAGTTATCATTAAAAAGATTCAATCAAATCTGTTATTGCAAGCTTTGAAGATAACTGTAAAAAGGTTATCCTAAAAATGTTCTGAGCAATATTGCCATCAGTAGAATGAGTTTATAGCCTCTCAAAGTGGCTCTCTGAAAGGGAAGAACTCTCATGCAGGTGTCCATCGGTGACATTTCTTTGTTTACATTTTCCCACTGATCAGTTGCATCTACCTCTGGAGGTCACAAGTCTATTCAGCACAATACTATATGGTAGTTAAGACAACGACTCTCCAGTGTTCTGGCTGCTTGGGTTAAATCCTGGCTCTGACCTTTTCTATACATAACTTGACCTTGGTTTAAGTTATTTAACCTTCCTGGTTTCCTCAATAATACAAGCTTTTAGAAAATGAATTATGAAAATTAAATGAAATTACGCATGAAAAACACTTAGTCTAGCACCTAGCACAAGGCCACAATAAAAGCTACTGCTATTGCTGCTGCTGTCACTGTTGTTGTTATTAATAATACTGACAAGAACTGTGTCTCTTATTTCCTTGCTATTGTCTCAGAAGACCTTGTGAGCTCAGGGGTCGGCAGACTTTTTCTTAAAGGGTCAGACAACAAATATTTTAGTCTTTGCAGGGCATAAAATCTCTTTAGTAACTACTCTAACTCTGCCCTTATATCCTGAAAACAGCCGAAGAGATACATAAATGAATGGGTGCTGGCATCGCAATAAAACTTTATTAACAAAAATAGAAAGCAGGCCAAATTGGGCCTGTGAGCCAGAGTTTGCTGATCCCTGATCTAGATGACTGTATATGCTGTTTTCATGTGGTCTGCATATATTTAAATGGACTATGCAATCAGTGGTCAGATTACAAAGATATTAGCTGGATGTAGTGGCATATGCCTAGAGTCCCAACTACTCAGGAGGCTAAGGCAGGAGGATTGCTTGAGCCCAGGAGTTCAAGGTTGCAGTGAGCTATGATCATGCCTGAAAATAGCCCACTGCCCTCCAGCTTGGGCAACACAGTGAGACCCCACCTCTAAAAAAGATATTACTCCTATATTTGGTAACAAGCACTTCCTTTTTTCTCTCTTCCCTGTTCTATTTTCTATAACTTACTTGGCAGCCCTGTAAGTACCCAGAAGATGCAAAACAGTGACCAGGAATTCAGAGAGTATATCAAAAGATAAAGTTTCACCACATGATAGTTTTGGTATAGGACTTAGACCTTTATAATTGACCAAAAGCTAGTGGCTTCCTTAAAAGAAACCCCAAAGATAAGCAAAACTTTAAGGAAAAAGAAGTCAGGTTTTCTTTTTGGTCTTAGTTTTTTTCTTGCCCTCATTATTTTCCAATTTGCTATAGGAAAACAGTGATGAGGAAATAAGGATATATTCATGTTTATAACTAATTCATAAATCCCCTTCCAGCTCCACAATTACCAGAAGCTGTTTGGAAGCCATTGGTAATCACATCTGGGACAAGGTTCAGCATTATTCCTAATAGCAGCCTCCATCTGGAAGAGCCCAGCCCTCCATAGTGCCTCTGCCCCCTACCCCCTCCCTCGGCCCCCTGAGCTACCGGAAGGGCCCAGCCGAGAGGTAGCAGCATGGTGGCTTCCTGCTGGGAGTCTAACCTCAGTGGGTATGGACTTGACAACATGGACGGAGGATGCCAAAGCCCATGTCTGCTGGACTCACCTGCAGCTGGAGGCTCAGGGCCCTGTGCTTCACAGCAGAGGCATGGAGGGCACAGCTTACACGGACCTGTCCTAGTCGCTGCCTCCACTCGCTCCACCACAGCCTGCCAAAGAGCAAGTTGAAAATGGAACCAGTCAGAGAAAAAGCCACCCAGAAAAACAGGCAATTAGTGTTGGGCCTCAGATGCTCGGCTTAAGTCCGTCTCTCTCACAGTGCCATCTCTAGACAGACATCTGCTAGATCCACTGCTGGGTAAAAACCAAAACAAAACAATCAAGAAAACAGTCCTAGAGCCGCCAATTGAGGGTTGGAAACTGATAGTTCCTAAGCCTCCAACACTACAGATGTGCTCTGTTTAGTCTACACAGTTTGGTTTTTTTTAACTTATGAGTTATTAGCCAGGCACAGTGGTGTGCTCCTATAGTCCTTGTGAGGCTGAGACAGGAGGATTGCTTGACCCCAGGAGCTTGAGACCAGCCTGGGCAACATAGTGACATATGATCTCTAAAAAAATTTTTTTAATTAAAAAGAAATAAATATTGAGTTATTGCCAACAATTAAAAATCAGGAGATTCCACAGAATAATCTGCAAATAAGTAACTTGCAAACAAGTAACTTGCCTGAGCTCATACAGGTTACAATTGACAAAACTAGGGCTCATCCACCAATGATCTTAACTGCTGCTCTGCACGGCATCTAATCAGCATTGTGGACATACTGGAGAGACATGAATTACTCCACTTTTAAAGCCAAATGTGTAACAATGAGCTGCTTTATTCTGGGACTGATTTTAGATGTTCAGTTTTGCTGGATTCCCTTCCCTTCCTACTGTCCTGGTCAGACTTTCATTTTAGTTTTGGTTTCTTTCTACTTATTTTATGATTTGCTTTAGGAAAACAGTCATGAGGAAATAACAGTTTGCAAGCTCTGCTTTACAGAAACACTCACTTTGCCTGGTCATTCTAACCCAGCAGTCCCCAACCCTTTTGGCACCAGGGACCGGTTTTGTAGAAAATGATTCTTCCACGGATCGGGGGTTGGGGGTGGGGTGTTGTGGGTGTGGAGGCACTGGTGCAGAGCTCAGGTGATGATGCACGGCCCGTTTCCTAACAGGCTACAGACCGGTACCGGGCTTCGGGTTGGGGACCACAGCACAAAAATTTCTCTTAGACCATGCGCACCTGTACCATTCACTTTAAAACTTCAAGGTACCTTGCATTATTACTTATCTTTTTAAGCACTTAAGGAATTACAAGTTCCTGAATATAGCCCCAGCACCAATATAGTACCAGGAACATTTTTCAGTAAATATACATTGAGTAGATGAATTAATTATGTAAGAATATCTTTCATAGACTCAAGTAAAATTGCATACAAATTAAGCATTTAAAAATACTTGTTGAATTAATTTTGAATACTGCTTTTATCCAGACTTGGCTGGGCGCGGTGGCTCACGCCTGTAATCCTAGCACTCTGGGAGGCCGAGGTGGGAGGATCGCTCAAGGTCAGGAGTTTGAAACCAGACTGTATTCAGCACCCAGTTCTTCTAGGCTGGAACTGTGCTTTTAACATACTGCCATTCGGGATACCAGAGGACCACCAGAGACAACGTACAGGGGAATCAGTCCCAGAATAAAGCAGTTCATTGTTACGTGTCTGGCTTTAAAACTGGACTAATTCATGTCTCTCCACTATCTCCACAATGCTGATGAGATGCCGTGCAGAGCAGCAGTTAAGGGCATTGGTGGGTGAACCCTAGTTTTGCCAGTTACAACTTGTATGAGCTCAGGCAAGTTAGTCAACCTCTCTGAGCCTTATTGTTTATCTTTTTTTTTTTTTTGATACAGATTCTCACTGTGGCCCCCACTCCTGCCACCTGCTAGAATGCACTGGCGTCATCACAGCTCACCTGCAACTCAATCTCCTGGGGCTCAAGCAATCCTCCTGCCTCAGCCTCCAAGTAGCAGGGACTATAGGCAAGTGTCATCACACCAGCCTATTGTACATCTTAATCTGCACAATAATGGTACTTATTTTAAAGTTTATGGTGAGGATTAAATGAGATACTTTACATAAAACAATTAACATACACAAACTTAACACGGGGTTTAGAACACAGTAATTACTCAATTAGTGTTAATTATGATAAACCTAATCTTATAGCTGAACAAGTTATCAATAAATATTTACTAGGCATCGACTGTGTTCAAAACCATTACTTTAAGGTGGGTTTTAATGCTGCTTTCCAGCAGCAGAGAGCTGCTGAGGCAAAATGAAGGCTGCTGATCTGCAGGGCACCTGAATGCACTCACCACAAGATACTCCGCTGCCTAAACTCCAGAGCGGTGGTCTGCATCTGAAGTTTGGTCCTACGAACCACCACGTATATCAACCAGGACTTCCAGGCCTGTCGCATCTTTTGCTTTGCATCTAGAGTCACCAAAGAGATTTTGTAAAAGGTGTGGGGAGAGATGGATTATTCTGGGTTATAATAAAAGCTCAAGGGTTCTTTAAACTCATCCCTCCTTTGAATACCTAAATCCCTCCAGCCTTCAAGTGCCCCCTGCTGGAAAACTTGTGAAGCACTACGAAATTAATAAGGATGCAAGTAAATTGAAGATTTTATGTATGTGACGATATTTACAAAGCATTTAAAGGAAAATGAACATACTAGACTGTTAAGAAATCCTTTGCTTTACAAGCTTTTATTTTTATAGATATATTCTATAATATTTAGATGGTGTGGTGTAACCAAACAGGCAGCAAAGAAGTGAGTGGGAAGATGAATGTAGCAAGAATGGTGTGAGTTGGTAATTGTTGAAGCTGGGTGATGGACATAGGGAGGTTCATTTATCTATCTTTCAATTTTGTAGATAATTTAAAATTTTCCATAATACAAAGTTAAAGAAGAAGAAATCATGTTATAAAACTTGCTGTTTGAAACAATAATTATGAAGTAAAATAAGCAAGAAAGAAGGAAGGGATGTTATCTGTTGAGGAAAAAAAATAAGAAGGACCAGTTAATGATCCTAGAAGACAGACAATTTACTAGATATTTACTAGATGCAAAGGCCTATAGGTCTCACTTTGTGGGGAATTCCATTTTCATTATGAAAGTCACCACTAATGAAGTTAATTTGTTGTTTTTTTTTTTAAGTCAAAAGAGAAAATAACATTATGTAAACCATTTTTAGGACAGTCTTTAAAATATGGTCAGTGGAACCATAGCTATACTTTATATTCATAGTTGTTGACAAGACAAATCAAAATGTGAAGAACAATTTAACATATAGCTCCTTTGGGACCACCCTGGACCCCAGGTATCAGCACCCCTCAGGTCACGAGGACTAGAATGGTACTGTGGTTTAGAGTTTGGAACTCTAAACTCAGGTTTCAATATTGACCCTTTCGCTTATTAGCTAAGTAATCTTACACAAGTTCCTCATCTGTAAAATGATGCCTCCTTTAGATACGTTTGTAAATTGTCTTATCTATGAGAAATATCTCCAATAAACACTAGCTATTATTTCCTGAGTGTGGAACACAGGAATCTGCATTAATTGTGTCTGCCATGATTCTGATACATATGGCAAATTGAGAACCATGCTTGCCTAAGGCCTGAAAGTACTCACAAACTTTTTATTTAACAGTTAAGAGTGAATGGAAACTCCCTGGAGTCTGTGGGCATAGGCTGAAACAACTATCATATATCAGAAATAATTCTTTTTATCTTAAAAGTCAAGCGACTTTTCCCTTTTACTCCATAATATTGAGCTGTGTTTCATGCCCAATCCATGAAACACCACAGGGATCTGACCATAGAGGAGTCCCCACTCAAGAGACTGCACATTCTGAAAAATAGAAAACGGAAGCTAACAAATCTTCTCTTTGACCTAGAGTTATTCTCTCTCAGGGAAAATGTGTTTGTCCTTTCCAAAGGATTCTGCAAAAGTAAATTTGGGCATCTTCTTTAGCCATGTACCTCCTTTCTTACCATGACTCTCAGCTCTGATGTACTTGTTCCTCAACTCCTGCTGCTGATGCACATAGGTCTTCCAGGTCTGGAACATCAGGTTGTACAAGTAATATCTATGGAGCCAAAAAAGCAAATGGCACTTCTTTAAAACAAAACAACGAAACAGCTCCTAATCCAACACACCCAGTGTGTTCTATACGCGGAAGAAATTGACATGGAAGCTTCTGACACAAAAAAGCCACCTCTGCACCAAAGCTAAAATTTCATTTCTTATAATCACAGTGAAACCTATTCTCCTTGAAGGAGAGTCATTCTCCACATCTTAAAGTATCACTGTAGATGAAAAGGCTTGACTTCAAGAAGAACTTCACTTTCAGCATCTACAAAGCTATTATGGCCAGGTGCAATGGCTCACCTAGGCTTGTAATCCTAGCCCTCTGGGAGGCTGAGGTATGAAAATCGCTTGAGCTCAGGAGTTCAAGACCAGCCTGAGCAAGAGCAAGACCCCATCTCTACTAAAAATGGAAAAATCAGCTGGGCTTGGTGGCGTGCACCTGTAGTCCCAGCTACTCAGGAGGCTGAGGCAGGAGGATCATTTTAGCCCAGGAGGTTGAGGTTGCTGTGAGCCATGATGATGCCATTGCACTCTACCCGGGGTGACAGAGTGAGACTCTGTGTCAAACAAACAAACCAACCCACCCCCCTACCCCCTGAATACTCTTGGAATTAGAAATTATATAGAAGCAAGAATCAGTAAGAAAAACCCATTCAAATCGTAAGCATGACCTACACGTAACGGCTATCTAAATTAGAGGGGTAGGGGTGTGTGTGTGTGAGTGCACCCAGCACATGCACGCATCCTTAGGTTTAATTTAGGACTTTGATCTAGCTTACTCTAAAAAAGATTTGAAGAAAAACAGAAAGTGATCCAAAACTTTGCTCCTTTTGACCAGAAACATGCTAGCAAGTAATTATTTGATAATGTATATCAGTAAATTGAAGTAACATAACATGAAATCTGACCTATAGTGGCAGTCAGCTCGAACACAGAGTTTCCACTCATGATGGGAAACCCACCATTCTTCTTTCCATTCATCAAAGACCTTCCGTAATATTCGCTGCTCATAGTAAAAGCTAGGGCAACGAAAATAAAAAATCAGTGAAGTGTATATGATGATATTGGAGTTGACATTGATTCCTGAATCACAGTTTCATATCATTGCCTTTTCTTAAAAATGTAAACAGCAAAATAGATTAAAAATAGACATATCTAGGCTGGGAGCAGTGGCTCACACCTGTAACACTAGCGCTTTGGGAAGCCAAGGCATCAAGGATGGTTTGAGCCCTAGAGTTTGAAGTTGCTGTGAGCTATGATAACGCCACTGCACTCTAGCCCAGGCAATGGGGCAAGACCCCGTCTTAAAAGAAAAGACATATTTAATTTTTTCAGATCAGAACCTTAGAGCTACTTAAACTAGAAATGAGGCTAAAATAATTTCTACTATAGAACTTATCAATTAAAGATGTTAAAGTAAAATAAAAATCTGACTTTTAAAATACCATAAGTGAACCAAAAATTACTCAATTTTTTTCATTCACGAGACTAAAAAATATTTATTACTAAAAAGTAGTAATTGCATCTCATTTACATACATAGGAAATTAAAGTTCTAAAATAAGCAAATGCCTTACAGTATTCCTACCCCTTAACAGGAACACAGCATATTTGTTTAACTGAAATCTGGCCAGGGGAATTGTAACAATAGCCAAAGACAGGTAAGAGAAAATAAAGAGAAGAAAAAGGTAATAAGAAAGACGACAGAAGAGCAGTGACAAAGAGTGCTGATGCTAACAAGGCACTGTCAAAGTCACCGATAACTTAAGAACTCTTGCCTGTCAGCCACTTTGAACTTCTTTTCTGCAGGTTACTAACACGTCCCTCCTCTTAACCCACTCGGTTTTTAAAAACTGGCTTACAGAGATACATATATAACGGAATTCATATCACTATTGTTTATAATGATAAAAAAAGAAAGAGTAAAATACTACAAATGCCCATCAAGAGAGGACAGATTAAAGTAACTCAATCAATGCCACATACCTATTTTTTATAAATGAAGTAGAACAGTAGAACTTAGGATACTGAAATGGACAGATGCCCCACAAAAGTTGTTAGGTGAAAAAATAGTTACTGCATGGTATGTATGATATCATTTCTTAAAAATTAATATTTATTTCCAGCACCCATATGTTGGAATACACATTATATACATATACACATATGTATACATTTTTATATATGCATATTAACATACGTATAAGAATATGTATATACATACAGAAGGGATATTATACATATTAAAAGCCTAAAAAGAGCTCCAGAATGCCAAACTATTACCAGTGGTTCTCTCTCAGGGAGGGATTTATAGGAGACTAGCATTTCCTAAATTGTACATTTCTGTAATGCTTGAAAATTTTTTGAACACATTTGTTCACAATTTTTAAAAATTTTAATAGAAAATAACTATTTGCACATGGTAGAATGAACATATTCATCTACCTCCTTCTCTCCCTGAAAACTCACTAAAATAACAGCAAATGCATTTTAAAAGGCATAAGCCCACAGAGACAGAATAGGAGAGAGGATGATAGACAGGAGCTGTCAACAAATTTTAGGAGATAGAAAGCAGGTAGGTGAGTGACAAATGAATCACCAGACAGAGAAAACAGAGAACTAAGTGTCACATACAAGGAGAGGGAAACAAGAAGCAAACAGCTGGTGGCACAGACCCCAGCAAAGCATGGGACTGAGAAGCATCAAGGACGAGGGGAGTCCTGAGCAGAGAGGAAAGCACAGGATTGTCTGCAAGCCTGTGTGTCAGAGTGGATAGGCCCTTTGGATCCTGGTATTTACCCAAGCAGAGACTCATGTTTATCCCTGGAGGGCTGAACCAGAGGGGCGCTGGACTCTAGAATACCAGGCAAAGCTTCGAGAAGAGTCCAGAACTGAGAGTCTACACAATGAACAGTGAGACCCACAATCCCATTCTTGTGCTTGCAGCCAAGCTTATAACCACCATCTCTACCTCACCCCACCCCAGGAGTTTGAAGGATCCCTCTTCTCTAGGGAAAACTGATTAATCTAAATGGAAAGGCCTTCAGAGATACAGACAGCTGGAGATTTCCCAGTGAAATCACCTGATCTCTGCCCCAAAAGCCTACAATGAAGCCATCAATTTGTAAGTCTCCATGCATATGTACAAAAGCATCTAAAATTAAAATTAGCCCACCATGGTGACCCAAGCCTGTTGTCCCAGCTTCTTGGGAAGCTGAGGCAAGAAGATCACTTAAGCCCAAGGAGTTCAAGGTTACAGTGAGC
>CAUYMX010034421.1:0-29465 GCA_963573855.1 Lepilemur septentrionalis | reverse complement strand
CCCCACTGACTGACTGAATGGACCCCCTCGTGGCCAAAGGAATATCCTAAAATTGTCTGCCAGGAGGAGGGAGGTCAGACATGCCTCATCATGCCTCCCTCCCTTCTTGGAGTCCTTTGTGACCCACTGACAGGCCTAAGGGTAAGCAAGACAAACCTGCAGGTCCTCAATTTGCATAACAAATCTATGTCCGGTGGCTTATCTCTGATAACCATTCCTTATGTTAAAACATTCCAAGCCTCTAGACAAAGCTTCATGTTTTTAACCAATTACAAGCCAAAGAATCTTTAAACCCACCTATAACCTGTAAGCCCCACCCCCCCACCTTTTTGGGCCAAACCAATGTATGCTTCCCATGTATTGATTGATGACTTCACGTGTAACCCCTGTCTCCCTGAAATGTATAAAACCAAACTGTAACCCAACCACCTCGAGTCCACTTGCTCAAGGTTTCTTGGGAGTGGCTCTGGGTCATGGTCCTCAAATTTGGCTCAAAATAAACTTCTTTTAAATATTTCAGAGTTTGGATTTTTTTTCCGTCCACAAGCCATAAAAAAGAATGAAATCATGTCGTTTGTATCAACCTGGATGGAACTGGAGGTCTTTATCTTAAGTGAAATAGGCCAAAAGACAGATATCACATGTTCCCACTTGTATATGGGAGCTAAAAAATTTGAACACATGGAAGTAGACAGTAGAAAATAAGAGCTCCTGGGAAGGATAGTGGAGGAGGATGAAGAGAAGTGAATTAAGGGTGCAAACATGCAGTAAGATAGAAAGAATAAACTCAATGTTTGATAGGGTAGGATGACCATACTTAACAAAAATGTGTTGTACTTGGGTGATGGATACCTGAATACCCCAACTTGGTCACTATATATTGTATAAATGTAAAAAATTTTCTGATATATCCCATAAATTTGCACACATTAAAAAGAGAGGTCTCCATTAGCTAAGAGAATCTTCCTTTCTCTTGATTAAAGGGACTGATTAACAAGGCCCTTGATTCACTGGCACCTGGCTGAGAGTCCTTACCACCCCAACTCCTATCAGAGAGATGGTATAGCACAGTAGCTAAGGACAGCAGTGCTGACAGAAGACTGCTGGTACGTAAGCCCAACTCTAACATGGATCAGTATGTGAACTGCACTCTGTGCTTTGCTTTCCTCAACCATAAAACAGAGATAATAGTACTAACCTCCAGGATTGTTGTAAGGATTAAATGTGTTAATACATGTAGCATGCTTAGGAAAGGGCCTGACACATAGTAAGTACTCAATAAATATGAAATAATATTAGTAGTATCATTATTCACAGAAGCAATGAGCACCTTCAAAATCTATACAGTTGACCCATCCAACAATTTAGATTCAAGATTCTTTGAGCTCCTCCAGTGCATTAGACTTTATTCACCCTCCACTTCAGCTATCCACTGTCATGGCTACACCCTGTACTTTAGGCCTTTATACCTTCCGTGTTGTGTACGTAACAAGGGTTTTCTAAATAGATTAACTGCCTTGAATTTTGATTGTCCACTATACGCCAAATTCCCTCAACATTCTCTGCATGTTACGCAGTGATCTTTCTAACACATAAATCTGGCCATACCTACTCCATATTACTCCTTCCTTCAAGGCACTGTTTATACGTAAAGCCCAGACTCCTTAGTATGGAATATAGGTTCTCCAGATCTGAAGGCTGCCTCATCATTTGCCACTTCTGCTCTCATATATCATTTTCCAGCCACACCAAACTTTCTAACTTTGTCTTTGTATTTGAGCATGCTGCTCTAGCTGCTGAGAATGCCCTCTCCATCACCTACCCCATATCCCCAATCTTTTTTGTTGAGACAGAGTCTCAGCTAGAGTTCAGTGGCATCATCATAGCTCACTGCAACCTCAAACTCCTGGGCTCAAAGTGATTCTTCTGTCTCAGCCTCCCTAGTAGCTAGGACTACAGCCACATGGTACCACACCCAGCTAATTTTTCTTATTTTTTGTAGAGACCAAGTCTTGCTATATTGTTTATGCTAGTCTTGAACTCTTGCCCTGAAGTGATCCTCCTGCCTCGGCCCCCCAAAGTGCTAAGATACAGGCATGAGCCACTGTACCTGGCCCTAATCACTTTTTTGCTGATAGCCTATATTTATTTGGCTGCTGGCCTACTTATGACAGCTCTGTAGGTTTGTAAATCTACCCAATGAGTATCTTGTTTTGTTTGTTTCAAGCATATGTCCCTGATCGGATTAACTGACATGATGTATATGCAAAGGCTTTTGAGTTCTTTAGGGAAAAAAATTATAATCAGGACTATTTGGTTATAAGGAACCTGTTATAGCAAATGTAGTAGGTACATATTTTATGGTCACAAGTGTCAGGTGTGAAAAAATGCCTTTTGTTGATATTCTGTATAAATGTAGAATATAAACATTCCAAGTCTGGACATATTGAAAGAAGCCAGCAATCCTGAGCATATAGTGACAGCCAAAAGGGAGCCCAGGTAAGCAACTGGTCTGAGCTGCTCAAGATGCAGGAGACAGGCAGTACAGAGGGAAGCTGAGGAGATACATAAAATATGTCTAATATGCTCATCCAATCGTACCAAATAAGCTCCTTAAGGGGCTGGATGGTGTTGTGTTCACTTTTTATCACCCCCAAAGGCTAAGAGAACGTATGTAGTATTAATAGATATTTAATACTATATACTATTTGTTAAAGACATGAATATAAGACAGAATAAACAAATAACAGTAAATGAACAAGAACAGACCACTTAAGTCAAAATAGCCACTTTTATCCTCAGTATTGTTCCTGCTTTGGCTGCCACAGAGGCGAACTAGTTGACAGAAGACAAATCAAGCTAGTGATTTAATAAATTTCCGTGTAAGTCATACCAGTATTGGTAAATAACATCATCAAGCGCTCATCATGACAGTTAAAGCAGCAACACAGAAAAACTTTCCAAGTGGTCCCAATGTGAAATGATCAGAGAACATATAAAGGAACATAAATATTCATGTTATATATATACACACACATATATAAATGCAGTTAGTACATTTACAGAGTATTCTCTCCAATATCTATGCAATAATATTATTCAATAATGTGCAATAATAGCAAGCACACTATTTAAACAATTATAAAATCAAGGCAATAACAAAAAAATGGTTAATCATTTTTTTCTCTAACTTAAGCATAGATAATGTGACCATTAAGACTGATTAATAAATTTGAACACAACCAAACACATATTAGATCAAATTGATTCTAATAGTTAAGCTATTAATCTGTTGTTAGTTTTAAATTAACATAGTGTTTGAATGCTCAACAGTGTGTTCGAAAAAGAAAACAAAGAAATGTTTCTGAGAAATGTATTAATTTCTTAAAACACCAGATTTTAATTGAGTTAAGTTGAGGTATTTCTAGTATTTTTCTTCATTTTCAATTTGCATCTATCTGTTGGATAGAACACTAACACTAAATAGTTTTTTTTAAAATCTCTTTGTTAAAGTTATTTAAATCGTATCATGAGTGACTTTTAAATTTAAAATCAGACTTCTAGTGTCCTTCGCTTAGGAAAAATGTTATGAAAACCAGGCCATCTGCTAAGGTGGCTACAGTTACAAGTGGCCCTCAGAAGGTGTTTGGCTTGCTCTGTTTTAGCCCTCTGTTGGATTACAAACACACAAAACAAGTTCACCTTGATCTTTCACATTAAGTATCCCAGGGACAAGATTTGATATAAATTTAAACCTATGATGTTTCCATCGAAAGAAGGCAGGAATAAAATGGGACTTTGGGTTCGATTACAATAAAACATCAGAAGTGGCAGAAGCACAAGTCTCGAAGCTCTATCTTTGGGGAAATATGGCGAATAATGCCTCTCCTGAGCAGAATCAAGATCACTGCTCTGCAATCAACAGCAGCAGCCCACTGATGCAGGGCAACCTCCCCACTCTGACCTTGTCTGGAAAGATCCGAGTTATGGTTACTTTCTTCCTTTTTCTACTCTCCACAACCTTTAATGCTTCTTTTCTGTTGAAACTTCAGAAGTGGACTCAGAAGAAACAGAAAGGGAAAAAGCTCTCAAGAATGAAGGTGCTTTTAAAACATCTCACCTTAGCCAACCTGTTGGAGACTCTGATAGTCATGCCACTGGACGGGATGTGGAACATTACAGTCCAGTGGTATGCTGGAGAGTTCCTCTGCAAAGCCCTCAGTTACCTGAAGCTTTTCTCCATGTATGCCCCAGCCTTTATGATGGTGGTGATCAGCCTGGACCGCTCCCTGGCCATCACGAGGCCCCTAGCTGTGAAAAGCAAGAGCAAGCTCGGACAGTCCATGATTGGCCTGGCCTGGATCCTTAGCGGTGTTTTCGCTGGACCACAGGTAGGCCATTATTCATAAGCTTGTTAGGATATAGTGATCACGGATTTCCCATCTAATCTTGAGTAAAGGTCTTATCAAAGGAAGTACTGTATGACCTTTAAGAGTTTGAGCTCTGGAAATTTAAAAGTGAAGTTTAATCCTGGCTCTGCTCTGTTACCTTGGGCAAATTTCTTAACCTCTCTGGGTTTCAGTTCCTTCATTGATAAAATGGGAGGTAATGCCTTCTTCCTGCTGCTTTTATGATGATTAAATGAATAATACATTAAAGTGGCTAATGTAATTTCTGGTGGGTAGTAAACACTCAAAAGATAGCTATTCTCAAAATCAACCTTATCCTCATCCTATTTTTCCATCTATTTTTCCTTTTGCTCTGATTGACATGGATTTGATGGTTAGTTGGGAGAATTTTTAGGAACTATGACATTTGCATAGGTAGAAAATATTTATAACATTTCTTATTGGCCATTTCTTGAGAGGAAACTTTAAGAATTCTGTCACTGGAGCTTAGGGAGATTTATGCTTGATTAGTATGTTGTTCTGCCATTTGCACCTGTGTGGGATGGAATAAAGAAGAAAAGTGGGCAAATCTTGGACATTTGGAAATCTGAATATTTGCTTGAAGTTAGCTTGAATTTTGCTGGAGGTAGGCTGTTGGGAAAGCCATATGATGTTGGTGTAGGCACAGGCCCTCTCCCACAGAAGACAGATATCTTTCCAAACTGTCTTCATCAGAGGCAACTTGGTTAATTGACCTACAGATTCTACCATTTCAACAGTCAGATCTCTGAAGAAAAGAAGGATAAATTCTTGCAAATAAAAAAGATCCCTTAATAACAGACAAATTGTCTCTATGTGCATAAATATACTGTATGGTGAACCCAGGGCACAAGGATGTATCAAGAAGTAAATCAGAATGAACTAGGATCCTCCAAAACTTTCCTTTACAAATGGAAATTTATCTAGACATTCTAAACTGGCGAGATGGTTTAAAAACACATAACTGCCAGGCAGAACTCACAACATAGTGCAAGACTCTAGAAAGTTGGGGTAACTAAAATTTCTCACCAATTCCTCACTTAACTAATTTTTTTGGATATTAGATAAATTAAATTATCTATAAATTAAATTAAAATAAAAATTAGTGTGTTTTATGGCAAGAGGAATGAGAAAAACTAAAAAGTTTTGATTTCCCTGGAGAAAAATACAATTTCTCTCATAGTGACTGAATATACAAGAGTAGGTTTAACAAATATTTCATTTAAAATGAGATGATTTAGCTAAGGCTTATGCTCTTGAAATTTTTCATTTTGTTTCTTGAAAGTATAAGTACTGCTTATTCATTTGTTTCCTTAGAGAAGATAAACACAAGTTAGATTCCTCACACTGAGCCTGGTACTGATGAAACAAAGCAATAGCCCTCAAAGAAAATGAAATTCATTTGTGAAGACAAAACTTATATAAAACTAATACAACTAGATACTAACATTTTTTAAAGCTATTACAAGGATAAGAAGACAGTTGTTTGGGTTGAAACAGTGAAGGAAGGTTTTAGGGTAAGGTAGAATAAGCTGAGTTATTAAGGTTGATTGGCATTTGGATGGAAAAAATAAATGAAGCATCACATATAATTTTCAATAATGGTTAAAAGTGTGACTGACTTTCATAGAAGACTAATTTGGCTGAAGTGAAAGACTGAGAGTTGGGAATAGTGAGAAATTAGATTTGGTGGTCACCCTTTTCTTTGACTCCATAGCAAACTATTTATTTGTCATAAAACATTGTGATTACATGTGTGTGTGTCTGTCTTTGCCATTGGGATATAAGCTTCTGAATGGTGGAGACTCTATTACATTCAAGAGACCCTGTTGTGTTCAATATTTATCACAGTACCTGATAAGATACCTAGGAAAAATAGAAATTAAAAATGTTTGCATAAATTAATGAATGAATAAGGATCATGATAGATTTGTATCATAGAAGACATTGATAGCCGTGAAAATTCCCAAAATTAATGAGAGCCTTATAGTTTTTACAAGTCCTGTGCAAGAAGGAAACTGATCTTTTTAAGCAAAAACATTTCAAGAAAATTTATGCATAGAGTGGAGTGAGACAAAGAATCTTTTCAAACAGAGTGAAGTGAGACAAAGAATCTTTTTGTATCGTCTGGCAATGAGGTGATTAAGTTGAGGGCTTGGGTCCTATGGGAGAGCATTGATAATAAGAGAAACATTTCAAACAAAAAACAAAGCTTGGCAACAAATTGGATTAAGGGAATTAATGATAGAGCAGATGAAAATACATCTCCAATATTTTTGGCCAAGGAGTTTGAATGATAGAACCATTGAAATAGCCAGGTATGTTAAGGAGAGGAATGTTTGTCTGTCCATTTGTCTGTTTGTTTAAAGGAAAAGGGAAGGCAGGCTATAAGAAGAGGTGAAAACATTTCCTTTAGGACATGGCTGTTGGCAATAAAAGTACAGCTGTCTGGAAAGTAGTTGGTAATTTGAGATACTGATATAGATTAAAGTCCAAACAGAAGTAAAAATAAGTCTACTTGTGACAATAACTGAAGGGCAAATCCACAATTTCATTCCCCTTAACTCTCCCAGAAGCTATAAATAAAATATTGATTTATAAGTTTAATTATTTTCATCTAAGTATATCACAGCAATAATAGAAATATAATGCCAATACTTATGGATCTTAATATAGCAAAAAGAAAATATGAAATTAACTTTGAATTGTTCAGGAACTTCATGTAATAGTCTAACCTCAAATACATTACTTCTACCAATGAGCTTTATGTGAGTATGAGCCACAGAAAATGTTGGTACTATTTTATTTTGTAAAACAAATGACTCATCCTTATTTTCAACAACACTTTAAATTTATAAAGCTCTTTCTGAAGTTTCCTGAGAAACCTCACATAAGTAATTCTATTTGATACTTACATTAACTCTATGAGGTAAACAGGAAATGAGTTATTATTTCTATTTTACATATAGGAGAACTAAGGTCTAAACCTTTGAAAGCAATGGTATTCAATCCTTTTGGGCAATAACCCAAAGTAAATTCATGCAAGACCTTGTCTGTTTCCCTGTCTTTCTTTCTCTTACACATATAACTGAACCAAAATAAATATTCTTTTCTGTTCCATTTTGTTTTTTAATGTTGATTACAACTCACTGCTGGCCAGATCCTGCAGTTTAAAAAACACTGATTTAACATGATTGGGGGCTGGGGACTGTGGCTCATGCCTGTAATCCCAGCACTTTGGGAGGCCAAGGTGGGAGGATTCCTTGAGGCCAGGAGTTGGAGACCAGCAAAGGCAACATAGTGATACTTTATCTCTACAAAAAATTAAAAAATTAGCCAAGCACAGTGTTATGTGTCTGTAGTCCTACCTACTTAGGAAGCTAAGGCAGGAGGCTCCCTTGAGGCCAGAAGTTCGAAGCTACAGTGAAGTATGATCGATCACATCACTACACTCCAGCCTGGGTGACAGAGTGAGACTCTGTCTCTAAAATAATAAAAGGATTAGTTGGCATTTCCAATGTCACTTGGCCTTTTTAACTCATGTCTTTTTATTAAGTCCAGTTTTTCTTTTATTATAGCTTTCTGCTATCTTTCTGAATAAAAGAGGTTTCAACCCTGCAACTAATGTTATGTATGTTTGATGGGGTAGGCAAGAGATAGACCTTTTTATCTCTAGACTATGACGCATGGTGAGTGTGTCTCATGCTTCACCACACTCTATGCATAAGCACATTGATAGTGGTGCATCCTGTCGTAGCTAATTTACATTAAAAAGACAAATTTAATCTTTGTCCTTTGATGCACATATTGATTTTTTATCACTTGGATAATTCATACTTCAATTGAAAAAAAAAAAAACCTAAAAAGCTAGTTGTCACAACTCAGGCCTGGAATTCTGGGGGGAATTGATGATATTTTGCTAGAGCTCAGAATGATCAAATTTCAAATTGGCCACCTTGATTATTATTATTCAAATTGGCCACCTTTCTGATTATTAACCTCAGAAGCTAAGTTCTATGATGGTTTGTGTATGTATTTTCAGAAGTTTCACCATAGAAACTTGCAAGCTTTTTGCTAGTAATAGCATTTAAAAGAAAAAAAAAAATCCTAGGTGGATCCCCAGTAAATGAAACAGATACAATAAGTGGAGTTGCTCTGGTTAAAATAGGGTGAAGGGAAGACTGGTCCTCCACCTGGTTATTCACTAACTCCCAGTCACAGTTCCTTTAAAGGTCTCAGATCTCTTTCCAACAAAGTTGAAAGCCCATGAGATAGTAGAAATGTCATGGCAGTATTGGATTTAAACAGAGCTGGGTTCAAATCACAGTAGTATGAATTACCAGCTATGTGACTCGGAACAAATTACTTAATTAAGTTTAAGAGAGTAATTGTAAAGAATAAATTATATAATATATAAAATCATCTATTAATAGTTTAAGACCTTACACTTTAGTTTTAAACATTTAGTTAACATTTAATTCATTCTTCTCCTTTCTTCCTCCTTTTCTTTCTTCTTTTCTTCATAAAAGGGTTTTTTTTTTTTTTGAGACAGAGTCTCACTTTGTTGCCCCGGCTAGAGTGAGTGCCGTGGTGTCAGCTTAGCTCACAGCAACCTCAGACTCCTGGGCTCAAGGGATCCTTCTGCCTCAGCCTCCAGAGTAGCTGGGACTACAGGCACGCGCCACCATGCGTGGCTCATTTTTTCTATATATATCTTAAGTTGGTCAATTAATTTCTTTCTATTTTAAGTAGAGACGGGGTCTTGCTCTTTCTCAGGCTGGTTTTGAACTCCTGACCTTGAGCGATCCGCCCGCCTCGGCCTCCCAGAGTGCTAGGATTACAGGCGTGAGCCACCGCGCCCGGCCATAAAAGGGTTTTTGAAGCCAAGAAATAAAAAATACAGAAATATGAGTATGAAAATGATTAGTTCTTAAGAAACAGCACAAAGAAATGCTTATATAAAGGTGGATTATTTCAAATTTTTCAAAAATTATAGCATGCATTCTAACTGATCAGTAAATTCGGCCAAACTACTCCCTGGTCATAGTCTATCCTTCTCAGTCTGAAATCTACATATATCAGAGCATAATAATTCAAATCTTATAAGTATCATTTTTTTTTTTTTTTTTTTTTGAGACAGAGTCTCACTTTGCTGCCCGGGCTAGAGTGCCATGGTGTCAGCATAGCTCACAGCAACCTGAAACTCCTGGGCTCAAGCAATCCTTCTGCCTCAGCCTCCCGAGTAGCTGGGACTACAGGCATGTGCCACCATGCCCTACTAATTTTTCTATATATTTTTAGTTGGCTAATTAATTTCTTTCTATTTATAGTAGAAACAAGGTCTCGCTCTTTGCTCAGGCTGGTTTCAAACTCCTGACCTTGAGCAATCCACCCGCCTCGGCCTCCCAGAGTGCTAGGATTACAGGCCTGAGCCACCGTGCCCAGCCTTATAAGTATCATTTCTAAGAGTAGGTTGGGAAGAAAGGGAGGGAGGGAGGAAGGAAGGAAGGAAAGAAGGGTGGAAAGGCGGGAGGGCAGGGAAGTAAAGGGAAGGGGAGGGGAGGGGAGAGAAGAAAAGAAAAAGAAAGGAGGGGAGGAGGCAGGGAGGGAGGCAAGGTGAAAAACATGCCCGGGGCGTAGCTCTGGTTTAAGGCCATCTGTGGTTAGGCTATAACTATAAATTGAGGAGAAAACATTGTCTAAATAAGGTGTGTCCATATCTAATTAAAAATCACATGGTTTCTAATGAGAGTCATCTAAGACCACAAGAATTTCAGAGTAGCAGATTATTTACCGAAAAAGTTCATGTCACTAGTTTATCTGTGTTAATATGCAGCATTACATATTGACAACTCTTAAATTCTGTAGTTAATCCTGTGGTTAATCCAGGCCTGCAGGCAAGAAATGTGAGCCACTTCTTAGTCTTTGGTGTAAAGGTGTGTGGAGTACTGCCCTAACACGCAGAGAATTTACTGGTATAGAATGCACTATTGAACTTGACAAGCAGTTTCAGTTCAATAAATAACCTATCACACATGTACATTGTGCTACAACATAGTAGCAGGGTGCTAGTAGCAAAAATAACAAAAACAATAATGATGATGACAAATAATAGTTGAGGACATAAATATGTGCCAGAAATTGTGATAAATGCTTTTACATGCGACGTTTCCTGCAATGTTCCCAACAACTCTATAAATTATGTGCAATTATTATTCTTATTTTACACATGAAAAAACTAATTCTACGATATTCTATAACATGCCCAACATTACTGTCTAATAAGTGGAAATATCAGTATACCTAGTTAACTCCGTAGTCAGAGCTTTTAACTACCATGCTCTATGATGCTATGCAATGTAATGTTGTCTATTTCCTTTTTTCCTGTAGGAGGCTGGGGAAGGAAAAGGAAGGAAAAACTTAAGGTGGGAATAGAAGGTTAAGAGACATCAGGAAAAAAATATTTGGCATGCATTTATAAATATATAAATGAATATATGTGGATACACATAGAAGTTGCACATATCCTCAGTATTTTATAATGGTAATGGTTAAGATTTATATAGTGCTGTGTGCCAGGCATTATTCCAGGTGCTCTGCGTGTATTAACTCACTTACTTGTCATAACAGCCCCTACAGGTATAGTATCTGCGTTTATAGATGAGGAAACTGAAGCATACCATCTGAAGATAATTACCTTTGAAAAAGGTTAGGTAATAGTGTAATTAGTGTGGGGTGAGGTGAGGGTTAAAGACATTATTCTAAGAAGGAGTTACACCTGCAATTGACTGTGAAGAAGGAAAACAGAATGTTCTTGTTTATGGCAAAATAAAGCAGACACTGATAAGAACTGGGGCTAGGGATAAGAGAAGCAGAAACACAGAAATTAAAGAAATATAATCCAAGGACAAAGGAATAACGGAAAGTAAAGTGGATCTCTATATTAATCATTCAGATGAACATGGCCTTGGAGCACAAAATAAACTTAACCAAGACTAAAGCTAATTAATTTATGGGCAAGTGAGATTCTGAATTTGTATACACTGTACTATACCTCTCTTTAAAAATTTATCGATCTACCTTGTATTACTGGTGTTGCACACATTTTATATCTTCACTACCAAATATTAAATTACCTGATAGAAAAATATATCTGGTTCATCTTTTATGACAGAGAGCCCCTGGTATAGTTATTTTTACCAAAGAGTTGCTTAAAAAAATAAGCATTTGTTAAATAAAGATGATAACCATTAACTCAAATTATAGTACTATGTTTCAAAGTCACTGCTAATTGAAAGTTTCATCGTTGTAGCTTAAAACATGAAACATTACAGTGAAAATGTGGCCCAGTGCAGAGCAGAAAGTCAAACTCACGTCTGGTTCCGAGTCCCGTTGGGGAAGTGTGGAGGGAAGTGAAGGAACTAGCTTAGACTTTAAAGAAATGTAAGATTCTCAGGTTCTTTGTGAAGTAGCCCTTCCAAAGACTTCTACTCAAGACATCTGTTGGGTCTAATTCAAAACTGAACTTTAAATAAGATCAGGTTGCAAAGAAGTTTGGAAAACTGAAAGGCTCACTTTTGTAATGTGGAAAAAACTTCGTCTGAATCATAAGATAAAATTAGTTCAACATACTTGTTTGGGTTCGACTTTAAGATCGATAATAAGATTATTCGATGCTCCCTAGTGGATTAATTTAAAATTTCCCTTTTCTCCTTGAAAATGAAAAAAGATCTGAAACTGAAAATCAACTTTTTAATTTTTTTAACAGGTCGTGTAGGAGTGGAGTATGCGTTTAAAAAAAAAAAAGAATACTATAAAGTGTTTCTTGCCATGGTTGTAAAGTCTAAAAAGTAATTCTGTTTCTTATATTTATAATTAAAAATAAAATTTCTAAACTCAGTCAGAAACTTAAAAAATGAATACAACCTCTCATTTGCTTAAAAGATTTTCTTTACTCTTGTTTACAGCTCTATAGCACTCTAGTAAGTGGTCTACCATAGTTTATTCAGCTACTGCTCTGTGAATTGGTATTTCGATTATTTTCAACATTTTTAACTCACAAATGATACATCATGAATAACCTTGCACATATGTATTTTTATACAATGGGAGGTATTAGTGTATCTTCAGGGTAAATTCCCGGATGTAGAATTGCTGGGTCAAAGGTAAATGCATGTGTAGTTACACTATGCTATTCCCTTCCATAATGTTTGTACCAATTTGCATTCCCACTAGCAAAGTATGAGAGCGCTGGTTTCCCTACAAGCTTGCCAACAGAGAGTATAGCTGTACTTTTTAATTGTTGCCAATCTTGATAATGACAGTGGTATTTCAGTGTAAATTTAGTTGACATTTCTCCTATCACAAGCCAGGTTGAACATCTTTTTGTATGGTAAGGGCCAGTTTTATATCTTTTTGGTGAACTATCCGTTCATGTCTTTTGACTACGTTTTTAAGATAATGTCATTTTAATGGGGTTTTCTGTCTCTACAATAAAATATAAATATGTATTTTGGGGGATACGTTCTAAGTGCTAACCACAGTTTTAGGTACTGAAGATATAACTGTGAACAAAACCACTTGCAAAAACTTTCTCAGCATAATTGTACCAGAAATTGAAACTACAAAGAAGGTTTAAATTCTTGGGTGATGACTGTTCTACAAGGTTGAAATAATTTCCAAAAAGTTCAAAATCTTACAGCTCCATTCACACCCACATTTTTTTTTTATTCACATGGTTGTCAATGTGCACCAGGCGTATTTTAAATAAACATCCACTGACATAAATAATTTTTCATAGAAATGCCAAATAGGAAGGAACTTAGAAATTGCTTTAGGCAACAAATACCAGAGAGAAAATTTTCAAATCATGTTTGGGAAAAAGTAACATCAACTTCTTGTTTTCTCATACAGTTATACATCTTTAGGATGATCCACCTAGCAGACAGCACTGCACAGACAGAAGTCTTCTCTCAATGTGTAACTCACTGCAGTTTTCCACAATGGTGGCATCAAGCCTTTTATAACTTTTTCACCTTCAGCTTCCTCTTCATCATCCCTCTTCTCATCATGCTGATCTGCAATGCAAAAATCATCTTCACCCTGACACGAGTCCTTCATCAGGACCCCAACAGTATGTATTCCTTAGATTTAGTGGTAATTGTGGGCAGTTTTTAAACAGTAGTACTCACAGCAGAGTGGCAGTTACTATGTGCTAGATACTGTACCAAAAAGTTTATATATATTAGCTCATTTGATATCCACAATCACCCTATGAGGTAATACTTTTATTATACTTTCATCATCCTCAATTTACAGATGAGGTCATTTAATATCTCCTAATGTTCTACATTTGCATCATGAAACTAAGACAGAAAGGACAATTACTCCATTAATACGCAAGATAAGCATTGGCAAATTATTCCTGCTATGCCAAACAACAATGTATCAAACAAATGATATTGAGAGTATAGCAAAGTATAACTTAAGTGCTAGCCAATAAACTTGTTAATGTTAAGCTGTTTTGTTTTACATTCAAATCTCCTATATCTACACAACATAAACTATGCACATTTGTATGTGTATTAGTGTGTGAAATATTCTCAAAAATGTAATTCATTATTTCATCCAAAATTTCACAGATGTGGTTGTACCTTTTTTGCTACAGTAATCTGCTACATTCCCCAAAACTAAAATTTACAAACTTATAAAGTTTGGTTATGTTGGCAACATCCAAAAGTCATGTTGTCAGTAACATAATGCTTAAGTTATACCTGGTATAATTTAACAGGGATATCATTTTAATCTCACAATCATGGTGATGCTGGTTAATAGGTATTTGGGCACTTTCCACATGCCAACACAAAATATTTCCAAAAAACACATACTGCAAAAACAATTTGCCTTTCAAATTTTATTCTAGAGAGATTCTGTTCTATAAGGGATATCTAAGAAGGGAACAGAGAGAATAAGAAGATGAATTTCAAATAGGGGTTAATCTGAAAAAAAAAATATGAGCAGTGCAGAAGCAGAAAAACAAAAAGCAGGGGCAATGAGTAGTGGTTAAATATTATTAACACATTTATTTATTTAATTTTGTATTTATTCAACTATATGTGTACTGAATACTCAATATTGCTGGAAACCGCCAGGTTGGGGATAGCATGGTGAATAAATAAGCTAAGCAGCTCTCCTGCTGTCATGGAGCCTACAGTCTAGCAGAAAATTCAGAGAGTGAACAGTAAACTAATAATCAAGCATGATGATATTTCAAAAGAGAGAGAAACATAGCATGTGGTGGGTGTCTTTATATTTTTTTAATATTCAGCCACTGAGCTGAGCCAAGATGTTTTTTTTTTAATGCGTTCACTCTGCTTGATTGCTTTATTACTTGTATGTCACTAAAGTTTACAAATATTGAAGACTAAATGAAACAGCATGTAGAAAGAGCAAGGACCATGGCAAGACACATAGTAAATGGTAATTAGTTTTGTCTAAACAAAAACTCGTAACCAATCTTTAGTCAATAAATTACTTATTTTAACACTTCTGCTCAAAAATTAATCTCATAATTAAAACATGGTAAATGTAAAAGATTTTCCTCTATATTTCCACTCTTTGGTGATCAATGAATAAGGAGTTGCCAAATGACTATTTCTGAATGGCAGTATCTGTTTTCCTCAAAAAAAATACAGTATGTGAAGAGTATTTCTTATTTTAAAGTAGCAGTTCCGGATTAGGAAATACAAGAACAGATTTTGAGCACTTTCAAATTGCAGCTTTTTGCCTTTAAGAACAAAGTTCGAAACTTCAGGTAGGCAGCCTGCCTGTTAAAGTCGGCAATTCCATTAATTTCCATTACATTTCTTCACAAGAAGAGTAACCTATGAACTTTAAAGGATGTATTAATATTAAAAGTGAAATTGTTTCAGGTATCATAGAAACAAGCACACAGTTGAGGTGGATAATTTAGGGCGGCACACTTCCATCCATACACAATTCTTACTACTCTTAGTGGCAGAGACATTCAAGGAATATAATTCTATTTTGAAGTCAGAATTCAACTCAGTGCAACCTCAGCCTACTCTCTTAAATTTATATTTTAAGAGTTTGAATATAGTATATTCTAATCCAGATTCATTTGGTAAAAACTTAATATTAACAGCGCTATGATCTTCAATCTTTTCTATTCATGATGTGACATACTAGAAAACTTGGCATAAAAACACACATTTCAAACAAACTGTCATTATTAAAAATAGTGAAAATTTTCTCCCATTATATTCATTAGGTTGAATTAGTGATGGTCTCTTCCTTCTTGTCCATTTTGGTTTTGTGAGAAAACTGCTCTTTAAACACCTACTCTTTTTTCTATCTAATAGAACTACAACTGAATCAATCCAAGAACAATATACCGAGAGCACGGCTGAGGACCCTAAAGATGACAGTTGCATTTGCCACTTCATTTATTGTCTGCTGGACTCCCTATTATGTCCTAGGAATTTGGTATTGGTTTGATCCCGAAATGGTAAACAGGGTGTCAGATCCAGTAAATCACTTCTTCTTTCTCTTTGCTTTTTTAAACCCATGCTTTGATCCACTTATATACGGATATTTCTCTCTGTAATTGACAGGCTACACAAGAAGTCCAGTAAAGAAAGGAAGGTAATGAATTTCTCCATTTGAGAATGATAAACACAAAGCTTTCAGGTATTGATGGACAAACAAAGCAGGATTTAAACTTAAGTTACACCTCTCATTCTTTTAAAAACCACATTGTCAGAACCTCCCAATTACAAGGGGGAAAAAAACTTCAGGAAAAAGACTGAAATATTTTCTCTTAATCATAAGCTTCTAAATTAATCTCTTCCCTTTCAGTCCTCATATAGCACATTATGTGGGTTTCTTATCACTTTTTCCTTGCATAAAAATGTATAAATATTTAAAACAGACACAGCCTAAGGCAAAAAAGGTGCCAAAAAGGAAGGCTGGTTTACAACACAGTCCTAACCTCAGCATGCTGTGAAGCTTATCTCCAAAAGGGATTTAGCAGTAATTACATTCTTATGCTATAACAATACATAGAGCACAGAGGACGGTATATTCCCTGCCCATAAGATCAATTTTCCCTCTTGTGATGTAAAAAAAAACAAAACAAAAAAAAAAAACAAAGAAAAAAAACCCGATGGATCTAATTTTCTCTTTGGCTTCAAAAGCATTCTGGCATTTGGAGTACTCAGCAACCAACCCCCGCTTCCCAATCTACTCTGCTAATATAACAAGAAAGACTGTGAGTAATTCTCCTTTAACCATCTACATGGTACAGGTTGTCACGTGCCTCTATATAAAGGGAGATTTTAGAAGGGTTAGGATCAGACAGAGGTTTAGAATATTCCTCTAGGCTGCAAAGTCTATGGAGATTGTGGTAATTAATTGCTCTAGTAATAGCAGTGCTTTAAAAATACAGTTAAGAAAATACTTGTACTGATTATGCTTTATGCCTAATATACCCTCTGTTTTCACAATATGAAGAATTTTTTGTCTATCTCCTGAGAGTACTAAATCCATTATCCATAAATCACTGAGAAAAATCAATGTAAAATCAATGTGAAATCAAGCAAATGCACAAGCGAAAAGATGTTTGATACATAAAAGGAACTCTGAGAAGAAAACTGTACAGTTTCAGTCTATACAGGTCAAAGAACACAACAGAGTGTTGGAGAAAGGGGGAAGGAAAAGAGAACTTCTCTGTAAATGTGAAACTAACACCTACTGATATTCACATTAAATAGTATAGTTTCCAAAATATGTTAGCACAATAATATCTCTTTTATTTAATCCAGGCCTTAATTCTCCCTTGAAAAATGGGAAGGGGTGAAAATAATGGGAGTATAATATCCATTTGATGAGAAAAATATAATAAAGTGTCTTAAAAGAAAATTCAAGCATTATTTAAGATTTTTTTAAATAGATAAGATACCATTATACTCATATGAGCTATGTAGTCCCACACAAAAGATGAAATGTAATTTCTAAATATTCTAGGGTGTGTTGGAATTGTGGAAAGTAGATTGCTCACTGACAGTAAGTCCTTCCTTTCCTTGTTTTCCTCCTCTCATACTTTCAGTTTTGTGGAGTTGCTGGGTTTTTTCCCCCATCCTATCTTATTTTTCAATTGCGTCTCCACTGAGCTCCTTCCCTGTACTCTTTCATTAATATTTTCTTTTTTACTAAATTCACACCTTCAGTTAACCAATCTATGACCCAACTCTACAGTTGAATTGGGCAAGGCTAAAAATCTGTAGTGTGCTAAAATGCTCAAAGTTGACACTGAGTATACTGAGTCCAAGATTTTATAGTTCTGCTAGGTAACACAGGGAGGTAGATAAGTTGCAAAAAAACCAATCTTCTCCAAGTTTCCTTTTCATATACTTATTTCTAAACTGATAGTAATTCTTACTTCTGGATTTAAAGGCAAAAATAACACACATGTACAAGGAACAATCTAAGGGCTTTATTACATATGTATTTAATGAATGTATTTCAGCTTGGTTCTTATGTGTTCAAGAAACTGTTCTATTTAAGTATTTCTTCAGGCATTTTTTGATACTTTAATTAAAGGGCTATTCAAAATCTTGATGTGGGTTTTTTTAACCTACAGTTCGTGCACAAACTGTATTTCAATGTAATTGCTTTCATCTAGTCCTACTTGTATTATTTTATGCATTTAAAGAACATTATCCTGAGAGGGGGTTTAATGACTACATCAGACTGCCAAAACATCCGTGGTTAACAAAAAAGGTTAAGAATCCTGGCTTGATTTTGTTTCTATACATAAGGGAGTTATTACAATAAAAATGTATCAGAAAGTATTCACTTATATACATGTAAAATAATCTTAATATTGAAACTGGATTGCTTCAATATGTTTATTCTCTTCAAACAAATTATTTTAAAGTTCAATATGCAATGAAAAACTTCACAGAAATGAATATTCTACATGAATATTATGATCCATAAATTATAATGTAGAGATGAATTTAAACTAAAATTCACAGCCCAAAAGGTAAATGTGGATTGTAAATTAGAGATCTAGCACTCAACAGACAGTAAGTGGCTCATACTCAATATTACAGTCATTTATTCTATTTCCCAGTATAATAAAAGATGAATATTCCTTGTAAAAAAAGAAATGTTCTACAGAGTGAATCCAACATATCAGATAATTATTAATAAGATTCTATCTTGGTGTCTTCTCCTTTAGCCTATAAAAGTAGTTAAAAATTGCATTTCTTTTAGCAATTCAGTTTAGTAAAGAAATGACATAAACTTGTGACAATGAATTGAACAAAGTTTACATTAATTCCATTTCAGCCTATTAAGCAGAGATATGGTAGCTTAAAAAAATACTCTGGGAGAGGTACCAGGTGTGAACATTATCTACCAGGACATACATGTTAGCATAAATGAGCTAGGAATTTTCTTACAATGACCTCATCTCAATACTGACGTGGTAGTCATAAGACATAATATCTTAGACAGTTAAAGTATTTTTAGAATTTCATCTATCTTACCTGTGGCCCCCTTTACACGTTAAACCAATGTCTTGGGCTTTTGTAATTACCATATAAATAAAAGAAATAAAAGAAAAAGGAATAAGGTTCAATTTAATCTTGCTTATTATTTTTATGATTATGAAATTAAAAATCAAGTTTAAAATAGTCTAATTTTAAAAGTTACATAACATAAAATGCATGCATAGAAGCAATAGATAAATGCACGCAAAAAGTGTTACTATATCTAACTCTGAGTGATTTTTCAAATTTTCTTCCTGTGACTTCCTGTAATCCCAAATTCCCAAAGTGAACATATGTATTGCTTTTGTAATGAGAAGAAGCACAATAAATGTCATATGTGTGTGTGTTTGTATGACTTTTATTTCATGCATCTGTTTCTTTTAGAATTCTTTCTGCTATAAGGAATAGAAATGTCAAATTGGAAGTGATATTTTTCCATCTCATATTACAGGATGTCCAGAGGTAGCCATGTGGAATTGGTTAACCCAGACTTTTGAATCAGCTTCTCTGCTTCCATCCACTAGGCTTTCCTTTCATGAGGTTGGTTGTCACCATTCTAAGTCTCCAAGGCAGAAAGAACGGGTGACTTCTCATTTTGGGTCTCTCTTTCCCATAACCCTCAGCACTTCCTCTTAAATTGGCCAGAATGGGACACGAGACCAACCCCAAACCAATCACCAGCAAAGAGAAAAGGGGTTACCTTGAACACTTTAAGGGCATTTTAAAAATCCTGTGGACCTTTCTTCAAATATCCACTCTTATTTAGAAGGAAAGTCAAATCCTAATGTTATTGTGTCCAACTAAGTGTGGCTTTCTAAGAAAGGTGACATAGGAGTCAACGGAAAGAGAATGAGATGAGATGTCCTTAGACTTGCGTTCTGGTAAACTGACCGTGACTAGCTCTATGACCTGGACCAAGTCACTTACACGGACAGGAAGTTCCTTTCTCTCACTTATAAAATGAAAGGACCAAACTGGATGACCCCACGTCATTTATAGCTCTAAAAATTATATGAGTCTATTGAATTTGAGACAGTTTCTCGCATATAGTACACACACAAAGTTATTTGTTAAATGTATGACGTCTTTAATGGAACACCAGACTGGAAATCTGGAGTTAGAAATAGAAAACCAGCCTTCGGTTTTCTATTTATAAAATATAGGAGTTTCCTCTTCTTGCTATAAGACTCTCAAGGATTTGCAACACAATCTCATTACTTCGCCGATCACTAGAGTCCTGTATGCCTGTCTGCAGAGCCAGCAGTGACGAAAACTTAAGAGTTTTGGCTCCACAGGCATCTGCCGGATCGCAGGCGCAGCAGCGACGCCCACTTCAGCCACCTGCACCACAGCCCGCCTGCGGCCACACCCAAACCGGAAGCCAGGACGCCCCTAGGCTTGACGCGACGGTGCTTCCGGGCTCCTCGCTTCCCTAGGCCCGCCCCGTCTGATGACGTCACCGCTCGCCCCTTGACCCCTCGCGATCCCGCCCCCTTGCCTGTCTCTCCGTCGCCGGCGGCGGTGTCTGAGGCAGCAATGGAGGGATCCCAGGCGGTCGCCGCCCATCAGGGGGAAGAGGCGTCCTGCTCTTCCTGGGGCACTGGCAGGTGAGAGGACGATAAGGGCGAGAAGAAGCGAGGGGTCGCGCGTGGGCCCTGGGCGCCAGCTTTCTGCTTCTCCCCGTCCCCGGGCGAGCTGGGAGGAGCGCGCGAGGCCCTGGCCGGCGCTGGGGGCGCGCGGGGTGGGTGTGGCGGGGTCGGCTCCGGCCTCGGCTTTCCCGGGGAGAAAGTCCGCTTCCCGCTCCTTTCCGGCGGGGGTCTGGCAACCTCCTTCCTCGGGGTCCCCGGACGGGGGCTCGCGGACTGCGGGCGAGAGAGTGTTGTGGCCCCGGTCGCTTGTTGTGCTGGTGCCAAGCTCCTGTCCTCCTCCTTCGGGTAACATGAAAGCTGTGAGCGCCGCTGTTCACTGTCCTCCATTGAGATCCCCCTTTGAAAACTCTTCCCGGGGGGACCTTGGTGAAGAAGGCATCCGTGGCAGCCTGTTGGGGGGCGGGGAGCCAGGAAAACAGGCGCAAGTTATCCATTCTCCTTTCCAAGTTGGAACTGGGCTTCTCCTTTCCGTCTTTACCGCCCTGAAAAATTAGGGGGAAATGTTTGTGCTGGGCCCTCACCAGTTTTTTTGGTTAGTAATTTCTCTTTCAGTCATCTCATAATTAATACAGTAAGTGTTCATAGCCTGCCCACTATCAGAATACACTCTGCCAAAGATAGCAGTGCAGGTTGTATTGTTTTCAGCTAATGCGAAAGACTGTTCATAAACCTGTAGCTTTTTCGCCAGTTTCAGACGGAAGGGTTGCTTCTAGTACCATGATATTGTCTGCCATTGCCAGCAGTGCCACATGTACCTGAGGGCTATTATGTCATGCAGACACACCACACCCATTATTTGAAGCTTTTTTGATTGCCGTATAGATCTTATTATTTTTAAATATTCTTGAACTAGTCCAGGGAGGCAGAACTTTCTGCAAAGGCTGCAGTCTATCTTCTGGTTTGCTTTCATAATTGCAGTCAGGAGTTTTTGTAATAGTTATCCATTTAACTGCTAGAAGTTGATATCATTTGGTGATACCAAGTCAATGTTTGGTAAAATAAATGGTAACATTTTAATTACCCATATTTACAAATCCTTTGGCTTATTTATCAATGCCAAGCCTAGAAAATTGGATTCCAAGACCTGAATTTCATGTTGTGACATTGTTTTTCAAATCCTGTGATTGACGATTAATTAGAGCTTCCCAGAACCTGGAATGGCTTGCACTTTTGCCAAGATAATATTGATCTCAGCTCTCACAGTGGCTCAGGCCCACTGAGCCCATTGAGCCCCAGGCTGGTTCCTTCTGCCTGGGAACTATCTCTGCTTCTCAAGTGTTTTCTACAGTATCTTTTTTTTGTATGCCATGCTGTGAAAAAATTGGGACATACTACTGTAAATAATACATTAATATAATAAGTATACTTTATCACACTAGTATGTTTAGCTTAGTTTTTTTGTTCCTAAACAATATTCATTTAACAAATGTTTTAGTTGCTTCCTTTATGAGAGGCAATAGGCAGTATAATGTGGTAGTCAAGAGCTAACCCATCTGGGTTCAGAGCCTGGCTGTGCCATTTACCTGCTTCTGTGATCTTAGGCAAGTTATTTAAGTTGAACTTTCCCAGCCTCAGGTTTTTTCCTGTGTTCATTAGAGATGGTAGTAGTGCCTGGCTCATAAGGTTGTAGCAGTTCACTGAGTTAGTACATCTAAAGCACTTTAAACAGTGTGTGGCACAGGGTTAGCTATTATTACTAAATGCCAGGTACTGTTTTAGGTATTTGGAATGCAATAGTGAATTTTTAACACACCATACATTGTACTGGGAGGTGTAGGGGCAGACAATAAACAGTTAATGATAAGTGATTTGAAGAAAGTACAGCAGGTTAACGTAAGCATAAGGGGAGTCATTTTATTGATAGAGTGATTGGGAATGATCTGTGTAATATTTGTAAGGCAGTATTTTAATAGAGGCTTAAGAAGTCAGGTATTCTGAGATCTGAAGGAATAACATTCCAAGCAGAGGGAATAGTGTAAAATCTCTGAAGTGAGGCCACGCTTGGCTTCTTGAGGAACAGCAGGCAGGTCAGTGTGGCTTGTAGACAGTAAGCGAGAAAGGAGGGTGGTAGGAGTTGAAATTGAAGAGGTAATTGGGAGAAAGAACAAATAAGCTCTTTTAAATCCACTGAAAGGTAATTCTAAGTTAAGGAATAATTTCAGACTACATTTTAAGGTGTTCAGGCTGTTATACAGAGAATAAACTAAAGGAGAAGGGCAATAGTGGAAATAACGGTACTAGTTAGGAGGCCTTTGAAGTAATTCAGGTGAAATGTGATGATGGTTTGAGATTCTACTGATTGAAGTAGTGAGAAGTGATCAGATTTGCTGTCTCTTTTGATGGTAGAGTTAACAGGACTTGCAGATGGAGAAAGCAGAAGAATGATTTAAATAAGAAGATAGCTAGATTTCAAGCCCAACTGGGAAAATGGTAGTAACAAAAACTGATTTGGGAAAGACTGGGGAAGATAAGATTAAGCAGCAATAGTTTGTGGTAACATTTAGATATCAGAACAGAGTTATTGTTTTGGCAGGTGTTTGAAATCTGGAGGTCAGAGGAGAGATCAAATATGGAGAAATAAGGTTTAGATATCAGTATACAGTGACTTCTGTGGGACTGAAGGAGTTTATTTAGGGAGAGTGTATATAGAGAAATTTTGTTCATGAAATAAAATTGCTAAAATATGGATCCATCAGAATATATGTGGCAATAATAAAACACCTGAGAATAAAACCATGGGCTCTGTAATCTAGTACACACAGGGCACAGCAAGCAATCAGAATTTAATTTCAAAACATTTTAAAAGTCGAAAGTGGTACATAATAAAATATATATTTGGTTTGTAAAAACTTTTAGTAACTCATAAATCTGGTCCCATGTATAATCAAATGTTATATTATAAAATGTGAATATTTAATAACTGTACTTGCTCTTATAAGTTTTTTTCCCCCCCAGTACAAATAAAAACCTGCCCATCATGTCAACAGAATCTGTGGAGATTGATGATGCGTTATACAGGTAAGAACCTCATGGAAAGAGAAACTTATTTTCCCTATTCATTGTTCTCAAGTAATCAAGTAGTCTATTTGAAGGAACCATTAAGTTTATGCAGAATTATATATACACACACACACACACATATATATATATGTATATATATATATCCTGAGAGTTCCTCTCAAGTCAAAATTAGGGTTTCAGTAATTGGATTTTTTTTTCCACTGTAATCTGAAAGCTCTAATAATATTTAAATCTCAATTGCTTTAGGTGTAGGTGATAAGACTGATTAAGAAGGATTATGCTGTCCTCTACGAAACATACCTCTTGTTTTTGGACAATAACACATATCTATGTTCTTGACAGCGCAGGATTCTCATTAAAAAATTCAATTTCACCTTATTTAGTCATACAATAGCATCTAGAGAATATGATTATTTCTGTATAATGTTATTAAAACATTGCTTGTTTGTAATTTGTAGACAGTGGAGAAGTATTATGTGATTTGAATGGAATTTGGTGGGACTTTTTTAAATAACACTTTTTCATGAAATCAGAATACTTCTTTCAATAATTAAAGAAAAGTCAAAAACACATACATTGATATCACACCTAAGAAATTTTTTTAAATAGTTGGAGTTTGTATGGAAGACAGCATAGTCTCAGTTTAAAAGTTATTAGATTTCCTCTCAATATAACCATGAAAAATATATTTTATGTCAGTCGAATTTGGAAGGATAGGCTTATTATGTATTTTTTAACTCCTCGTTATATTTTGTTAATGTGGGATGCAGAGTTAATTATGACTACTTTATTAGGAGTTGATGCATGCCACCTGATACGTTGATTCTAAATTCTGTTTTGTGCTTTGCATTTGGAAAAAGATAGAAGGCTAAACGTTTAATCTTGCTTATGTGAAAATCATTTTGTAGGTGGTCTCCTGATTTATAAATTATACTTCAAAGGTCACCTTCAGTTGGGATTCTTAGTCTATAATTGCGTTCTTAATGTCCTCTTGGTCACGTTCTTGGGATAACAAATGGCAACTCCTTGGAATAGTATATGGGTGGGCTAATTTTGTTGATTGTATAGTTATAATTCTTGTGAAACTCTTTTTATATCCCTCTAACCCTGTAACGCTGATTAATAAACTTAATTTTGAGTAGACCACTGACTAAATTTTTCATTTACAATGCTAAGTAAGTAGAACGTAGTTTGCTTGACTGAGAGTTATAGAATATAGCCGTTTAGCTGATACTATTAAGAGGTAAGCTATTTTCTTTTACCTGACAGAATATCTTTTAATGTAGTTGTTTGCACTTTGGATGTATGACTTGTTGCAAACATGTTCTAGTTGTTTACCAACGTCTTTATTCTTATTTATATTTTAATATTTTTCTTAAGAATTTGTCATAGTGCAAAAATCAAGGAAAAATAATAAATGATAAAGCTAGGAATTTGTATGGGTACTATTAGTGAATGCTGAAACAGTTACTACTTTTAAATTTTCTTACTAGAAATCCAAAGAAATATGTATATTGCAAAGGCCAAAATGTGAGCTTTTTGACACAAAAATCAGCTTTTATGTTCTTAGATTTTAAAAATTATTATAATTAACTTATAGTTTTTTTAGTGAAAGGGAGGGGTTTTTTTATTATTATTACAGTGACTGAACCTGAAGATTTGGGAGATTTTTTTTCTTTTCTAATTTTAAATAATGTCTTCTGCTTAGGGGGTACTAATAATAGATTTAGGACTTTGGACAATTATTTATTTTAGGGACAAAGTGTGAAGTGAGGATCCTTAACCTTTTACCAACTTAGGGAGACAGATTCAGGAGTAAGCTGAACGAAGGTAGGATGGTGTAAAGATAGATTCCACAAGTTCTCTTTTCTGTGCATTCTCTTTCACACAGCCGCATTTCTGACTATTTTGCCTCATAATAGAAGTTCAAATGCTGTAACTTACAGAGTCATTTAGAACATGGTTCCAGTCAGATGCAGTGGTATATGCTTGTAGTCCCAGCTACTCAGGAGGCTGAGGCGGGAAGATCACTTGAGCCCTGGAGTTCAAGTTCAGCCTGGGCAACATAGCAAGACCTTGTCTCTTAAAAAAAAGTATGGTCCCCATTTATATTTTTAAAAAGTTACTATCATAGTAGAGACACATAACATGAATTCCACCCTGTTAACACATTTTTAAGTGTATGTTAAAGTACAGTTGACACTTAAACAATATAGGAATTAGGGGTATCCACCCCCATGCAGTTGAAAATCCACATGCGACTTTTGACTCGCCGAAAACTTAACTACTAATAGCCTACTGTTGACCAGAAGCATTACAAATAACACAAATAGTCAATTAACATGTTTTTATGTTACATTTTTTATATACTGTATTCTTACAATAAAGCTAGAGAAAGGAAAATACTAAGAAAATCTTGAGGAAGAAGAAATATACTTATATTCATTAAGTAGAACTGGATCATTGTAAAGGTCTTTATCCTGTATCTTTACATTGAGAGGCAGGCATACTCTGTTTAACTTTATGGAACTACATCATAATTTCTGTCTGACTTTTTTGCTTTTCCATTTCTCTAAAAATTTCTAATTTGGTACCAGTCCTCCTTTTGTTGTGAAAGTACATCCTCATATTTTTGAATGTACACTGTGGTTTGTGATTATCTTTCAGTTTTTTTTTTTTGAGAGCAATTTTCATGAGACCATAAGTCAGAAATTCGTATTACCTTCAAATATGATTTCCACTGTGGAACCAATGCAGCACAGACAGCTCGAAATACCAATGAAATGCTTGGGAAGGATGTGGCTAATGAACACACAGTATGTCAGTGGTTTGAGAGGTTCCATTCTGGTGATTTTAATCTTGAAAATGAGCCATGTGGGTGACCTTGAGACCAAGGTGGATAATGCTGAGCTGAAAGCTGTAGTGGAAGCAAATCCATCTCACCTACATCTAAATTAGTAGTAAGGTTTGACATTACTACTGCAACAATATTGGACCATTTGAAACAAATGAGCAAGATAAGGAAGCTGGATAGATGGGTACCACATGAATTAAACAAGTATCAGAAGAGAAATCATGTTGAAGTTGATTTTCTTTCTTTGCTGTCACAACATAAATGCGCGCACGCTTTGTACACCATATTGTTGCATGTAATGAAAAATGGATTCTTTTTGACATTTGCAAGCATTCAGCACAATGATTGGATAAAGATGAAGTGCTGAAACACAGTCCAAAACTGAATATTCTTCTGAAAACCTAATGGTGTCTGTTTGGTCATCCAGCGCTGGTATTATTTACTACAGCTTCGTGAAACCTGGTCAGTCAATTACAGTGGATGTCTGCTGCAACCAATTGAAGAAAATGATGAGAATGTTTGCAATTAAGCACCTGAAATTGGTCAACAGAGACAGACCAATCCTCTTGCAGGACCACATGTCACAAAAAACAACGCTGCTCAAACCGCAGAAGCTGGACTTGGAAACTCTTCTGTCATCCACTGTATTCACCAGACCTTGCTTCAACTGACTACCATTTCTTCGAGGCTTTGGCCTGCTTCTTGCAAGGAAAAATACTCAGTTCTCAACAAGTTGTGGAAGATGCCTTTCGTGATTTCATGGCCACTTGCTCTCCAGGCTTCTTCGCTGCTGGCGTAATAAGCAAGCTACCATTAAGATGGCAAAACTGTGTCGATAGTTTAGGCACATACTTTGATTAATTGTACTGCTTCTTGTTTGAGATATAATAAACTGAACTTTTGATTCGCAATTAGATGTTTCATATTTAATGACGTAATAATTCAGAAATGTTTAAACATTGTGCAAATCATTCAAAACAATTTTGTGGGAAAGATCTAGTACTTAGGCAATTAGTTTGTAAACAACTTTAAGGGATAGATAATTTCACTGAAGTAATTTTTTATATATCATTGTGTCTTACATATAGTCGACAGAGGTACGTTCTTGGAGACACAGCAATGCAGAAGATGGCCAAGTCCCATGTTTTCTTAAGTGGTATGGGTGGCCTTGGTTTGGAAATTGGTAAGCAATATTTGTATTCATAATTTTGTGTTACACTTTTGAGCAATATAAGATAATTTAATGAATTTAACTCCTTCCCCTTGTATTTCCTATAATAGAAATTCAATCCAAAATCCTGATGAGATTCAGTTTTGATTTTTTTGACACTATTTCATGATATTGTTATATTCTTCCACAAGGAATCAATAATGCCTCTCATTACTTCTCTTTTTGTGATGTTAATAGCTATTAATGATCATTCTCTTTATGCATTAATTCATTAGGTTAGTGTTCATAAAAACATGTCTAGTAGAATAGACTAAAATACTAGGAGTGATTATGTCAGGGTGGTGTGATTATGCAAAGTTTTATTTTTTCCTTTTAATAAGGAACTTATACTTCTTGAGCAGTAAAAAAGTTAAAATTATGTAGTCAAATAAGTGACCAAGTTCCACGAAGACATATCTAGTATGCATATCTAGTACTATCCTAATAGTAAGCTATTCCTTTTTCTTTCTCATTTATAGCAAAGAATCTTGTTCTTGCAGGAATTAAGGTGAGTAAATATCCTTAGTAAGAAAAATTGTTCAATAGGAACTTTTTTCTCCCCACATTTGTAATGATAGTATTGTTTACACTTTGGCTTCTTATTGTGTCTTCATTTAATAGCAGAATTGTTTTAATGCTCTACTTTAATAAAAGGAGCTTATCATGGAAATTTTAAAAATATAGAAGAGTAGAAAGAATAGTTTAACAAAACTCCATGTATCCATCAAACAGCTTCAAGTTACCAACTCATGGGCACATTTGTTTCATGTATTTCCTTCCTATTCCCCACTGCCCCCAATTGCTAAATTATTTTGATATAAATTTCAAGCATTGTATTGTATTATCCTTTAATATTTTAGTATTATCTTTAAAAAATAACAGTACCTTTGAAAACATAACCACGATACCATTTTTGCACCTAAAAAGTAACAAGTCCTTAGTATCATTGTATTAGTTACTTATGACTGTAAAACAGTTTACCCCCAAATTTAATTATCTTAAACAACATTTATTATCTCACAGTTTCTGTGGGTCAGGATTCAGGCAAGACTGAGCTGGCTCCTCTGTCTGAGGGTTTCTGACAGGCTTTAGATAAGGTATTAGCCGGACCTGGAGTCATCTTGAGCCTAGACTGGGGAATGATCTGTTTAACAAGCTTGCTCAAGTCTTGTCAGCAGGATTCAGTTCTTCATGGGTTGTTGGACTGAAGACCTCATTTCCTTGCTGTCTGTTGACCAGAGATCACCTTCAATCTTTGCTATGTGGCCCTCTCCATAGGGCAGCTCATGGTGTGGCCTCTTGCTTCATTAGAGTGAGCAAGCAGGAAAAGAGGAAGTTTGCTAACTAGACAAGTCACACTCTTTTGTAAACTAATCTCAGAAGTAGGTCCAGCCCATCCTAAAGGGGAGGGGATTACACAAAGGCCTGAAGACCAGGAACTGGGAAGCATTGAGGCCATCTTAAAGCCTACCTACCACCATCATCAAATATCTGGAGTTCAAATTTTCCTGATTGTCTTAAGGAATTTTTTTAAAGCTTGCTTTGTTCTAATCAACACATGATCTTAGCCAAAAGGCCGAGAAGCGATTTTTTTTTTTTTTGGTGTAATAAATGAATCTCTTGCCCCTGTGTTGATGTGGCTTTTGTTGGTGAGTCAGAAGAGGTTTAGTGGTTGTGGGATTAACTGTATAAAAGATCTGGGAGGTTTGTTTTGGTATTAAAATGTCC
>CAUYMX010034420.1:0-52573 GCA_963573855.1 Lepilemur septentrionalis | reverse complement strand
AATCATTTAATTGTACACTTAAAATGGAGTGTTGGTTGTACGTAGATACAGTTGGAGCACTATGTATGTACTCTATGGACTACTTTGACAGAGTAGGTTTTTGAATGTAATAAGATAAGTCAACTTGAGTGGTAATATATTTTGGGAAATCAGCTCACTACAAATTGTGACTGTAAACATTGTACTGGAAATGCTTTGTAGTTTTCCCCCAATTAAAAAAAAAAAAAAACTTTCTATCTTGTCAATTCTTACATGTGAGAAATGTTCTAAAAGACTCATTCTCACTCATAGTACAAAAAGATCACATAAAGACTAATGTAGTAATGCGTGGAGCAAAACAAAGTAATTATTCAATCAAGAGAAGTTATTAATTTGCTTCAGTTGGATGCATATGTTAGAAAACTCGATTTATGCAGGACATTCAAGGAATGAGAGAAAGGGGTCACTCAGCCTAAGGGAACATAGCAGTGAAGCAGCTTTTAAACAACACGTGTTCTTAAGCACAACATAATATCACTTTCGCCAGTTGATTGATATTCAGAAAGAATAAAAAGGAAAATTGTAACAAATTTCTTTTTGCTTTTTAGTTTTTCTGTAAGTATTTTAAATGAAAGAGTAGTAATTACAGAAAGTTTCTACCTTCCCAATTTATTTCTCCTTTTGCCTATAGGAGTAATCACTGGGAAATGTGTATTGCTGCTACATAAGGTGGCATTCTTATACTTACATGACAGACTTCTTACATGCCTTTTGGCTTTTAAGTCCTAAATAATTAAAACATGCATTGCCATTTTTTGACATTTAAATGTTTATTTAAAACTCACAGCCTAAAATTGCCTAAAAAGGAATCATCCCTGATTAAGGAATTATTCCACCCATGATCTGCTTTATTTTACTCTAATTTGTATATAGGGAAACTTTTTTTATGCCATATACTGTTTTCATATAAAGTTATATGTTTAATACAACATGTTGAAAAAATACTACACTTTTACAGTAATTAAATAGTGAATCATACCTAAATCTGCATTTAAATCATGCCAATTTTACAGCCTCTCATTCTGTTTGGCTTTTTATCTTGTTTTGTTTTTAAGTATTCACAGTGAAATTTTAGGCAACATTCTCAGAGTTGTTACAGTATTCTTCTGTATCAGTAGTGTTTTTATTCCATCTATATTGGTTAACTCTGGATAGTGTATGGCCAAAGATGCCCCTCATCCCTCTAAGTGAAATGATGGAGACATTTCCTGTAAATATTGAAAATTATATAAACTTTACAAAATATTCTCTGGAGAAATGTGCTTTGTTATGCATTACTAAACATTCTTAATTATTCCATATCAGCTTCCATAAAATTAATAAGCATGAAAATTCTCTTATAATCTGTAGGAGAACACCTGCCAATATATGTTAAGAGAATCTGATTATGAAAATTGTCAAGCCTATTTTATTAACATTAGAAAAACACCAAGGGTCACTTACAACCAACTGAAATCACCATTTTTTTCAAAGTCCTAGATCTAATAAAATGTGGGGATATAAATTGTAAATTGTAATAAGCTTTAATCATTAAAAAATAGAACATTTTTAGAATTCTGTTTGAGCAACAAAACTAGCTTCTCTACAAACAGAATCGGGCATATTCTACCTTTGGGAGCATTGTCAATATGTTTTTAAAGAGATGCAATTTCTAAATTTCTATACATAGGTCAAACAAATAATGTTGAATGTTTACTTAACAGGGTAGGCACATCATATAAAAAAATTAAAATTCAACTGAAAGTTTTGTCCTGGGACAAATTGTTTGCTTTGTGATGAACAGGAACATACTCTAAACTTGGTCCAGGAAGGAGAATTTGTCTCTTAGTAGAATGAGTTATCCGAGATATAACCCAAGTAAAATAATTCATTAGTTGAAATTTGGTTTTAATAGGCAAACATTTTTTAAAAAAACCGATAACTAACAGAAAGTTAGTTAAAATAATTTGAGTTATATATTCAAAGAAATAAAATCACTATCTTGAAACGGTATTTGCACTTCATAGTCATTGTAGCATCATTCTCAGTAGCCAAGATATAGAAACACCTTAAATATCCTATAATAAATGAATGTATAAAGAAATGCATACAGCTGTAAATATAGATCTATACCTATATCTATCTAAAGAAGAAGAAATCTTGCCATTTGTGACAACGTGGATGAACCTGAAGGAAGTGAAATAAGCCAAACATCACATACAAATATTGCACTTTCTCATTTATGTGTTGAATCTAAAAACAAAAAAAAAGTTGAATTTATGGTAACAGAGTATGGAAGGGTGGTTACCAGAGGCTGGCAGTTCGGGGAGATATTGATCAAAGGGTACAAACTTTAAGCTGTACCATGAAAAAGTTTTACAGAACTAATGTATGACCTGATGACTATTGTTAATAATGTAGTGTATATTTGAAATGTTTTAAAAGAGCACATCTCAAGTGTTCTTACCATACAGACACACACAAATGATAACTATGTGAGGTGATGGATATGTTAATTAGGTTGGTTGTGTGAATCATTTTACAATGCATGCATATACCAAAATATCACATTGTACACTTTAAGTATAATTTTACTTTGCCAATCATACCACAATAAAGCTGGAAAAAAATACTAATTTAAGAACTTTGAAAATACTATAAGGACAATAATCTGAGAAAATTAGGAAATATAATTTAAAAGAAGAAAGAAATGGGGAAAATGATGTGAAGAATATGAAAATAACAAAAAGATTGAACCTTGAAAGGATAAATTAGCAGAAAAGGCAATCTTAAGGAAGAGAGACATGTATTGATGCCCTCTAAAACTTGTTTATAATTTCTATAATTTTCTCCCTGATAATCAATCCCTTAAGCTTATGTACTTTCTTCTGGACAGTAAATTCTCTGTGAACTATTTTTGTAGAGGGCGTTCCCATGAAAAAGTAAGAGGCATGGAAGCAGAAAGTGTCTGCTGGCAACAGCATTACACCTGGGGCCAGAAAAGGAGAGGCTTGGGGAATTGAGAGGGAGAGCACAGAAACCAGCAGAGACAAGGACAGATATTTGCATCATCTTCCCAGTTTGCTTCCCATTTTAGAGTAAAAAAATATCATGAGGGAATGAGAGATTCTATAATTGGATATAGTGAGGAAACTTTTCAAAGTACCTGTATTATCTGAAGCTACATTACTATTATTTTGCTCAAGTTTGAGAGGTTCATTTAAGTTAGTAGCAATGTAGGAAAGGTGTTGAAATGTTGATCATAGGAGGAAAAGGGGGGAAAGCAGCATGATTGAAAGCTGTGGCTGATCACACTATTGCTGTAGATGTTATAGGGATTATGCGTATTCTGTTACAGGTAATGGAATTTGGCTATATTTAAAGATCAAACATAAGCAATGCTTTAAAATGCGTCTTTGAGAAGGGCTTTATTTCTGAGTTGCATGCTATTGCCTGGGCAGAACGAAATATGACTCCAAAGTTGTAAACCACATTTGTATCTGCCATAGTTTTTAAACAAAGCTATGTAAAATACTTTCTGAAACTCTCCTGTGCATTAACTCAGCAAGGAATTGAGAAATTTTTGAATATACAGAAAATGCCACAGATTGAAATGCTTTTAGCAGCTGGTGTACAAATCTGATAAGTACAAATGTTACAAAGCCAAACTAATCTGTGAGATTTCTCGCAGAATGTGAGAGGGCACGTTTCTAAAGAAAATACTTTTATTGTAATCCCATTCAGTCAGGTCAGGTCAGGTCAAGGTTAGACAAAAATGAATGCAACTCTCTTTTTTTACATTTAATTTTAATGTACTCTTTCTCTTATCTCTCACTATTTTTCCCCCTTTGTCAGTTTCTTTGTCTTTGTAGGAGGTCTTTGGTCAAGCAATTAATTTTTAGTGTTAGTATTTTCACAAAGGTGTGAAATACTTTGCTTTGTTCCTTCTGATCTCTGAATGCTCACCTTGCATTAAGAACCTGACCTATTTATTCGGAGTCAATAATCCAGCTCCATGTGTTGCAAGCACTAGAATATTACCTTTGTGCAATAATTAATTGAATATGGTAATGAGGGCATGACTACAAAGTCATCGTAGGAGAAAATGAGAAATAAGGCAATTTATTTACGAGTGCAGAAACAGTGAAAGCAGGTAACGCTTTTTAAAAGTTATATTTTACACATCAGTTTAAGTTCAAATTTGAATAGATACTTCTCTAGAAGAGCCCAATTTTTAAATAAAAATAGTGATATTGTTTTAAACCTAGGATATCAAGGTAAATTATGTGGCTATTATATTAATTCTTCTCCCAAGTTACTGTTAACATGCTTTATGCTTCTACTGTATATTTTACAAGCTTTAAATTTGTTTCTTGAACATATACTACTGCATAATTTATATCCAAATCTTTATATTATGTATGAAAGTAGAGAAAGTTTCCTGGTCACCTCTACTGATTTAAGAGTAAAAATAAAATTCTTACTCTTATAGCACTAACAAAGTGTTGTAATAATTGTAGAATGATTTTGGCAGACAATTGCAATTTCTCAGAGAAAATGGTTAAGAAGCAATAGTCAATCACAAATGACACTTTTTAAAAATTTTTCATCAAATAAGTTTTGTCCACATTATCAAAAAGGTCTCTGCTCACCCTACTCTACCCACAAAGATAAAATCGGTGGCTATTTAATAAATAAATAAATAAAATAGAATTTTTCTCAATGCTCCATAATTTCCCTCATATTTTAGGATGTTTTCCATGCAATGTTTAAGTAAGTCCATAACAGATAAACCATATAAAAATGTATATTCTTAGTTTCTTTACACAAAGTAGATCTGGAAAGAAAGGAAGATTATGATTTAATGGAGTTGGAGTTTACTACCAGTACGGCTAAAAACTTGCTGTTGCCTTCAAAGATGTGGTCATGGAGGGTAACTACCATCCTTTTCCCCCATATGTCACTTTGACTGTTGTCAAAGAAAGAATGTCACATCGGATACATAAAGGCACTGATGAAGTATAGCATATTCTCCAATCTTATAAATGTAATACCAATGGAGTATTGCTGTTAATATAATTGGTTGAAGTAGACTCACAACAGAGGGATGCAGTGACCATTGTGGAGGGGAGGGGCGTGCCTCTAATGTTTGCTAGGGAGAGGCAAAGATATAAAATGTAAACAAAATGTTTGTACTCTCATGTTTTCCTTAAATAAAAAATATATGTATATATATTTGGTTGACATTTGAATGCCAGTTTTTAGAGTAACGTGCATTTTTAAAATCCTATAAAGCAATATTCTTTCTCCAAGATATAGCTGCTTCCGACCCAAAAAAGAGAGAAAGTGAAGAAATTTCGATTTAAGTTTAGATTTAATTTCCTGATAATGATTGACTAGACTAGAACTCAAGACATGACTAAATATGGAAATATTCACCTAACAAGTAAGAATACTTTATTATTAAAATTTGGTGTTCTCACTAGCAATATCTGTTGCATAATGATGAGTCTAGATATTTATCTCTATCCATTCCCTTTATAATTCTACACAATTGTTTTCATTCTTTATTTCCCTAATTACAGATAGTGTTGAAAGTAACCCTTTGTGTAATGTAGGTATCTTTCAGTATCTTGATTGATATGAATCATTTTTTCTATTTTTTCATTTAATTTTTCCTCAACTATGGGTCACCTGAAGTTCCTTTCTCTCTCCAGATCAATCTGTTTATGTTTCCAGTCTCAGTGTTAAGGTTTAAAATGCACGTGGCAATTACTGTGGCAAAACCTTTCTGTTTTGGTAACTGGTATGTGGAAAGACCAGAGTAATTCTTTCTTTCTTGTAACTCAAACATGATCTTTGCTATTAAGAAGAAAGAACCTAAGAACATTTTCTTTATATATTTTTCTACTTGTTAAATATGTCTAAACTGACTTTTCAGAAAAGATTCATAGAACGTTAATATTTTAGGGTAAGTTTAGCCCAATAAAGTAACTTGAGGCTTCTCCATATAAAGTAGTGATTCATAAAATGTAATGTACATCTGAATCATCTGGGGGTACTTGTTAAACATGAAAATTCTTGGATCCACCTCCACATCCATTGAAGCAGAATTTCTGGGGGGAAATTTTATGCAGATAAATATGGATCATGTTCTGGCAAAGAGCTAGCTGAATGAAACTAGCTAGCCTCTTAAAAACTGCAGGTTTAAATTCCTTCTGTGTTCTTGAAATTCATCTTAAAATTCACAGAGTGCAACAAAATTAGCCAGTTTTCTTTTCTATAAAAAGGGAATTAACATTTGTCAAAAAGCTAGGAATTGGAAGACTAGGATTGAAATGCAGATCTGTCTGGCTTTAAAATCTGTGCACTTTCTGCAACAATATGGACGTTGATTCTAGTTTAAGAGTTTCCTGGATGAATATGTGAATTACTTTGGTATCTTTTGTTGCATAATCATATAGGGAAAAAAATAAGAAAATCTGCAGTTACGTTTTGCCTACATTTAAGTTGCAGCTCTCTTACCAATGTTAGTTTACCAAATGGAAAATAATGAGAATCAAAATTGTACCTTTCTACCTTCCAAAACCCCTCTAACTGACCTTGGTAATTCAATTTTTCTTATTTTTTTCTCTAATTCTTTCCTATTTTCTTAACATTTTAATTAAAAAAAACATTCTAATGCTTTGAATCCTGTATTAATTTTACATGCCTTTGTTCTTGATCTTTAATCTATCTCTGTGACACTCTGCTTCAAAAAAAGAATAGAAACAAATAAATGTAAGTAAAAATATTGAAAAGCACTTTAAAAATTTCATTTTGAAATACTTCTATATTTCATAAGAGTTGCAAAAAGAATATGAAAACTTCCCATATGCCCTTTATCTGCATTTCACAGATATTACCATTTATTACTTCGTTTGCTTTAACATTCTTTCTCTCTCGCTCTCACTCTTGTTCTTGCTCTCTCCCCAAATATGCTCTAGAATGAATAAATTACATCTTGCCTTACCTGGTCACAGTATAATTATGAGAATCAAAATCAGAAATTTAATATTGATAGAATATTCTTATTTAATCTATAGACAGTCCAATTTCATCTATTGGCAAACTAATTTACCAGGAGCCTATTATGGATCAAATGTAAATTTGTTATCTTTTTCTATTTAGTTTCCCTAGTTTGGAAAAAAAATGTTTTGCTTTTTCTTTTAGAAATAGGATGTGCTTCGATGCTTTAGACCAGTGTGCCATGCTGCTCCAGGCTATGAAACCCAGGATGGGCTGCTTCTGGGGTTCCTCAGCTGCAGTGTGAGTGGCGTACTCAAAATTGCACAGTCGAGGCTCCATCTGCCCCATGCAGTTTTCATGAGCCTTGGGAGACTAGTTTGTGATAAATCTAGTCTTCTGTTGTCCCTTGATGCCTACCTTTGAGTAATAAACTGGCTTTATGTAACTTATGTGCACAGGTGATCTGTCTCACCTGACTCAGACAATTTGGTAACCACGGCACAGTAAACCTGCATCACAGGAGTGTCTGCCAGGTTTCTCAATCCAAAGTTACTATTTTTCCTTTTAAGTATCTTGTGGGGAGATACTTTGTGTCAGTATATTCTCATGTTTATTATTTTTTTGCCCTAAGTACATAGATGATTAACACCCAAAATGATTATTGCTATTCACTAAAGATATTGCCTGGAAAAATTATTATATTGTCAAGTGATGATTTAGTAACTCCATCATTTCTTTTACATTTATTATTTAAATTACTTATAAACTAGAGCCTTCCATTCAATCTTATCTGTCTATCTATCCATTTATGTCTCTATCCATCCATCCATCCATCTTCTATTTGTAGCTAGCTATATATCATCTATCTATTTATTATTTACTGATATAATTATTTATTTTATTCCATGGTTTATAAAATATTTTAGGTCATATATTGAAGCTATAGAAAAACTCTCTGAATTTTTTCTTTATTACATTTAGAATTTACATCTATTTATTACTTTAAAATTTTATTTTTTACAATCAGACACCTGATACCACTTGGAATGTATACTTCTGCATGATGTGATATATGGGTTTTTAATGTTTTTTATAATTATTTGTATAAGAATTAGTCTAGTTGTCCCAGCACCATTTATAAAAAGTTTATCTTTCCCCCAATGATTAGAGATTCCATGCTTAAGATATAATCTGTAATATGAAAGTGTAAAATTACATGTATATTTATGAGATCTGACTTATTATTTATGTCATTTATGTCTTCTGTGTCTTATTTCTATTCAATCCAATTAAATAGTATTATAGTGAGAACCCTTGCATTTCCTTTTGCCTGCTAAAGGTAAATACTGTTATTTGGTGCAAGGATATTTATGTAAATCGTCAATTTTAGCTTTTATTATAAAAAAGTACAAAATGTCAGAGAGAAAGAATAAGTTTAAGAGATCTATTGTACAACATATTGACTATCGTTAATAGGCGTGTATCTGAATATCATTAACAGAGTAGATTTTAAGTGTTCTCACCACACAGAATTATATGTATGAAATAATGTACAAGTTAATTAGTTCAATTTCACCATTGCACAATCTATACATATTTCAAAACATCATGTTATTACCATAAATATTTATAATTTTATTTGGAAATTTTAAAAATAAAGAAATAAAAAGAAAAAAAAAGTTCTTTGTCATAGTAATGTTTTCATTTGAAGTCCATTTTGTCTGGTACAAGATAACTAAGCCTGCATCTTTATTGTTTCAATTCCCCTGGTGCATTGTTGGTGATACCTTTACTTTCGGCCCTTCTTTAATCACTTTGATCTAGATGAATGTCTTGTATAAAGTAGGTCGTTGGATCTTTTCTATGAGCCAAATTGGAAATATTCTTCTTGTTATATGGCTTTCACATTTTATTGATATTCTTAATACGTTTGGTCTCAGTTTTGTCTTATAATTTATAATCACAGATGGTTTATTATATTTTCCATATTTTTGTCTCCATGACATATTTTCATTTTTCTTTATTTTAACTTTTAATAAATATTTGCATTTTATTCTACTCTTTACCTTTGTATTCACAGCTGTTTTTAGTGCACTTATTTCCTTGTTTTCTTATTTGATATTTTAAGATCTGGTTTGCTAGTTTTTTGTGGTATTAACTCCTAGATTTTCCTAATCAATGGTAATAAACTAATTCTACATTTCTATTTCTTTCTCCCCTTTCCTCCTTGTCTACTTGCATTGCTTTTACTTTGTCAGAATATTCAATGTATGCACCCACTCTAACTCTTTTACCTTCATTTTGTTTTAGTCTTAGGTAAAAAAAACTTAAAACTATTAAATATCCCTTGCTTGTATTCCTGTAATTTTCTAATTGGATGAAGATTTTCCTCTAGTAAATTCCTCAAGAAGGGTTCCATGGTAGTAAATTCTCTGAGATCTGTTACATTTAGCACCATATTTTTTTTTTTTTTGAGACAGAGTGTCACTCTGTTGTCTGGACTAGAGTGACGTGGTGTCAGACTAGCTCACAGCAACCTCAAACTCCTAGGCTCAAGCAACCTTCTGCTTCAGCCTTCCAAGTAGCTGGGACTACAGGCATGGGCTACCATGCCCGGCTAAATTTTTTATACATTTTTACTTGTCCGGCTAATTTCTTTTCTACATTTAATAGAGATGGGGTCTCACTCTTGCTCAGGCTGGTTGAACTCCTGAGCTCAAAGGATCCTCCTGCCTCGGCCTCCCAGAGTGCTAGGTAGCATCATTTTTCTATAGCCTTAATATTTAATGGATAGATTGGATGGATATAAAACCTTTGGTCCACACTTTCCTTGAATTTTCTGAAAATACAATTCTATTTTTCCTTGCTTTTCATGTTGTTTTTGAGAATTCTGATACCAGTGTAATTATTTTGTACTTTTATAAAAATGCTGTTTACTTTTGCTGGGAAACTGGTATTTGTCTTTATCTTTGTAGCACAATAATTTTACCAGAATATGTCTTGAATTTGATCATTCTGGGTCAATGTCAAGCATCTTGTGGGTACCCTCAATATATATTTTTTCCTTTTATTTAAACAAAGCTTTCTTAAATTGTATTTTTAAAAATTAATTCTATCTTGTGGTTTTAAAAACCTTTCAGAATTCAAAGTTTCTTCTTTTATTTTCACTTCCTCTATCATCTCTTGACAATTTTTTATATGACACATTTTCAATGCTATTTATCTCATATTTATCTCATTTTCATTGTCTTTATTGTTTTTCTTCCTTTCTTTAATGTTCTTCACTAAACTGCATTGTGGTTTGTAAATCCCTGGGGACTTTATACTTAATTTTTATTTCTGAGAAAATATTCTGTTTTCCCTCCATATATTTTCATATTTCAATCAAATCTTTTCATGTCATGCTTTTTTGCTATTTGTTTTTAATTTTAGAACTTCTGAAATATGGTTTTTAATTATTCCTAAATGTGATTTGTATTTTATTTCTTTTTTATTTTTAATATTATAGGTATATAATAGTTGTATATCTTTATAGGGAACATGTGATGTTTTGATACAGACATACAATGTGAATTAATAAAATCACGATAATTGGGATATCTATCACCTCAGACACTTACCATTTATTTGTGTTAGAAACATTCTAATTCCTTTATTTTAGTTATTTAATTGCAGTGTTACTTTGCTGTGTAATTTTATTGGAGGGAAAGGATTGTCATAAGGTAATGTGTGTTTTATTTCTTATTTTCTATTTTCTATAGTAGTAGCATTGTATAGACTTATTCACCTGTGTGTGTGTGTGTGTGTGACTTTAGAGCAGCTAACCACATTCTTAGATGAATGACATCCTATTCCTCAAATAGCAAAATATAATCTCTTTAATGTGTGAACGCGTATGTGTGTGTTTTTCTCTTTCTCTAGAGAAGGTGTTTTGGCATCCTCTGACTTTTTGATCCTTCTGTTTCTTACAAGACAAATACTTTATTTTTTAATTTGTCATCTAATTTCCAAAGGAAGCATCACTTTTCATTTTTGAATTATGCTTTTATGTAAGTGATTGCTTCTGAAAATGTAACATTGAATTGTGCTTACCTTTAAGTCATTACACTGTCATCAGTGATATTTTTGGTTTCTCTTTTAAGCAATGGTTTTAGAACAATCTGAAAAATGCTGGTGGCTTCCTTATTCTCTCTTCTGTTCATTTTTTGTTCAAACTGTCTTTATTTGGCACTCACCACAAAGACTCGTCTTGGTAATATAATAGAGCACTCACTAATACTTACTTGTTTTTTATTTAATTCGATTTAATATTCTTTAAAGGTAATTTGAAATTTAGACATTTTTCATGTTCTTGTTGGTGATTTCTTTACATATCAATTCATAGAGAGAAATTGTCTTTTCTGGCATAAAGTATAGCCTAAAATGCACTATGTCTTGATTTTTGGTTTTAGTTCATTTGAAGCAGAGATAAGAGGTTCAAGATTCTTGAAATTTATGACAAAATAAATCTCAACTGTAATATATATCTTCCTGAATTCTCAGTCCTTTTACCCCTACTAAATATGTCAGAATATTATCCAGCCTCTTGACTTTATAGGTCATGTCTAAGAATTCAACTAGTTTTGCGTAAAATCAATGTTCCCTCTTTCATATTTATATTTAACACAGTTCATATATTTATTTGAACTAAATAATTACAGCATGCCTTATAAAATCTATTTTAGGAATAGACACAACGGACCATTGGTATGTGACAACTAATAGGTGTAATAAGTGTGAGTTATATTAGAGAGTAGGCTAATATTCATCAGTATTCAGCTTTATGCATTAGTAGTTAAAGAGGAAATTTTAATCATTTAGTGGAGGAGAACATTTAGAAGGACATTAGTTAAGAAATATCCAGTATATTTTTTGGAAACAGAATAATATTCTAAAAATATAATGTTAAGATATATAAAGATAAATGTTAAGAGCAAAAAAATTGGGGGTAAATTCACTTAATGTAAATAATAATTACATGCTGGTAAGATTCTTATATTGACTTAAATTACTTAACACAAAATTTGAAAATTGACCCAAAATTAACAAAGAATTAAAATTATAATAAAGGAGGCTATTATAAATGTAGGTAAATAACAATCAAGAGAAGAGTATTATGCAAATTGATCAAAGAAGGAATCAGTCATGGATACATGTTAAGCTATTGATCCAATAACTTTTATATTCATTTATTAAAATGTTTTTGAATTATAATATACATGATTTAGAAATTGGCCTGGCAGATGGATATGAACTGATAATAAATAGGTATATCCACAAATAATAGTTTCATATCATTTATAGGTGATACTATGTTAGCATTTTACTAGTATTATAGTTTAAAATTGAGTAGGATGTTAATGAAATATACAGTTGTCACAAAAGCTGAAAATATATTAATACTTTACTTCAAAAAAAGAGTAATAATAAAATACATTTTACAATTTTAATATATTTGAGAAAGATAAAATAATCTTCATGGAAGAAAAACAACAACAAGAAGTAAAAAGGACCAAAAAGCTATTACAAAGAAAATACTCTGAAAAGTGGATGTGTTTTGTCACATGGGAAGCTTAGGTTGAGATTGAAGGTCAAATCTAGTTAGTATACGTAATAGCAACCCACCTCCACATTGCTACACACATACACACTCACATACGCACAAATACCACACACACCCCACAGCATTTACTGTAACAGATTTCCCTTTAACATGCTAGCATTATGACATTGCAAAATAAACCCTATTAGCTGGGTCACATCATTTTCCTAAACTAAGGAACACTATTTTCTACTCTCTTTTCACTAATCCTGTTATCTTGCACCTTTAAATACATTACCACAAGATTCCTTAAAATGAGCATTTTTATTTTAATTACAGCTACAATTTAGGGATTATGTAAAATGTGAAATTGTACTAATTATGCTGTCTATGGTTAGAAGGGAACATAAAACTCAATAACACACCTAAACAGAGTATAAATAGAAAAGTTAACTGACGTGCTGATGGGTGTAGGAAGAGATATCAGAGGTACGAAGTGAAATGGAAAGAAAAACATAAAGGGTAAGTTCCAGGCTACATTAAAACTCATCACTAATCCATTAAGTCACTGTACAGTCTCCTTTGAGAAGACATAGAACTTTTATTACTGAGTAGGTATCTAAGGTTTAATAGGTATAAGAAAATGTACTGAAGAGAACAGCTTGTCTCTGGTCCAATCATTTGGAGTAAAGACAGAGGTTTACAATCTGAAGCATAGTTTGCATTTCTAATTTGGGCAATTATTTAATACCAGTGGCTTGATTACAATTTTCACATAAAATGTAATACGATATATGAATGCAGGCATGCTGTGAAAAAGTGTCTTACAATATCTGAATAATAATACGTCAAGATGTAGGCAAAGTCATTTTGTGAGAGATGAATTCTGCATTATTCATCTCTAAAGAAAATTTAAGAATAAAAAATGTCTATAGGATCTCTTGATTAGTATACTCCTTTATTTGTATACTACCATAAATTTATATTATTTTGTTTAGTTTAAAATAAGAACAAATTCAAAGATAGTAACATTGCAAAGTTCAGGTAATAAAAAATCCAGAGTGAAGAAAAAACTATCCTCAAAGGAATGACACAAATTAATTTACATGGAAAATAATAGTGAATAGAAAAAGAACTTAGTCTTTAGGTGAAATATAAATTGTGAAGTTTCTAAAGAGAAAAGGAAGAACAGGATTTGAATGAAAATTACAGAGTTAAAAATACAGAAATAATGCTTTAAAATTGAACTAGTTTTGTTTTATATAAAAATAAATATTGAAAAAGATTTTTATGTGAAGATGTCATCTGTTTAGAAGTCATATTTATAAAAAAGACACCTGCACTTGAATGTTTATAGCAGCACAATTCACAATTGCAAAGTTGTGGAAACAACCCGAGTGCCCATCAATACATGAGTGGATTAATAAAATGTGGTATATGTATACCATGGAGTACTATTCAACTATAAGAAACAATGGTGATATAGCACCTTGTGTTTTCCTGAATAGAGCTGAAATCCATTCTACTAAGTGAAGTATCCCAAGAATGGATAAACAAGCACCACTTGTACTCACCAGCAAATTGGTTTCACAGATCAACACCTAAGTGCACATATAGGAATAACATTTATCTGGCGTCGGGCAGATGGGTGGGGGGAGGAGGGGATGGGTATATACATACATAATGAGTGCAATGCGCACCATCTGGGGGATGGACATGCTTGAAGCTCTGATTCAGCAGGGAAGTGGGGGAAAGACAACACACGTAACCTAAACATTTGTACCTCCATAATATGCTGAAATAAAAAAATGGCAATTAAAATACTTTAAGGAATAAAACAGAAGATAAAAATTTCATCAAAGCACCTAAAACTTAGGCTATTACTCTATTAAAAATGTTGATAATGAATATTTATCAATAAAAATAAACTTTTAAATCTCATGTTTCATTTGACACATGCACTGTGTCAGGCATGCACTGTTGAAGATGATTCTCTGTAACCACTGCCTTCAATTTTTCTTGTTTACCTTATCTACTTCAACTACTCTGAATCTAATCATTTCGTGAGCCCATCAGGTTGTCCAATCTTTTGGATATGCCACTTTTTACTCTTCCCAATTCTCCTCAAACCCCTGCTCTTTTTTTGTCGGCTGAGATTCTCCTGTCCACCATTATAATTACTCTATAAGCAGTTTCTTTGTTTCTTGTTCCAAATTTCCTATTAAACTGGCAAAAAAACAAAACAAACAAACAAAAAAAAAAACCTAACTTGATTAAATCTACTACTTCTCTTAATCTATATCTACGGAAAAATATAAATTCATGCTGGCTTGTCTCACTATAAGTTTATGTCCATGTAATTCAAGTGGCTTAAAAGCCTAGAAGCCTATGTGTATTTCCTTAGGCCCGAGGTTGTTTTACTGTCCTGTTTCACTCTAACACCTGCTGTAATCACCTCCAGCCTCCAATATATGCTCCTCAATGCTTATCTTCAAATGGTGACCTTTATTTTTTATTCCCTAAAAGAGAAGTAATCGTAGAAGATTTTTTTCTATATTCCCATTATTAAGCCTACGATATACCTGCACATGCTATCCATATACGTTCTTTCCCTTCTGTTAGAGCCTGGGAACTCCTCTTGTCTAACCAAAGCCTGCTCCTCATTTTCTTTCTCCCTACGTTATCCTCATCAGATTAAAGAACATGATGTCAGCTGTATTTTAAAAAACATTCTTTGAAACTACTTCCTCCTCCACAATCTGTCCTAGTCTCCTGCTCCCCTTGCCACTAAAATTCTTCAAAAAAAATGGTATTGACAGATATTTGCTCTCTCATATTTTTTTATTTTTATTCTTTCGTCAATCAATGCCCATCAGGCTTTCGTGCTACCATTCTATCAAAATGGCTCTGGCCTCCACAAGACAAATTTGTGACTTATTCAATTTGTCAGCAACATTTCACGCTGTGATCATATCCTCCTTTTTGAAAACTCTTCTTCCTTTGGAGGCTGAAATGGCTCTGAATCTTGTGCCTCATTAAATTTCACATGACTCAACTTCTCAGACACTTTTGCTTATTGCTACTCAACTCCCCAATGTTTAAACTTGTGTGTGTCTTCATGGTTCAGTCAATGGATCTCTTTTGTATCTAGATCCACTCTCTAAATTATATCACTCAGCATTGTGGCATTACATGCACTTTATATGCTGATGGCTCTTGCATTTTCTTCTCCGTCTCAGACATCTTCCTTGAAATTCAGGAAAATATTCAATCCTTTACTTAACATGACCATACTGTCATAATGAGCATACCTCAAAATGCAATGGCGTAAGTATTTACAATTTTATTGCTTACTCATATTGTGGTCTATAGATGAACGATTAGATTGTTCTCTGTAATGGCAAATAAAGATACAGCTTCTTTTTATACTCTTTCTTCACAATCATTTAGGGTGCTGTTCCATGTGCATGGTCAAAGCATGTTACTGCTCTGCCTATCTTCCAGCATACAGTAGATTAAAAATCAAGATGAGAACATACATATTTTAATATAGGGACTGGAAGTTACATGTATCACTACTTCATACATCTCTTTAGATATATGATCTTTCCAAGATTGAAAAAGGATGAAAAAATAGGCTAAAATATAATGTTTTCAGGATTCTGCTACCTAGGAATAGTTTATTAATTAATTTAAATTAAAAAACCCACTAACCATATCTGGAAAAGCTGACCAAGATTAAAAAAAAGTCTACGCTAAGGAATCAGAGCATTAATAAGGCAGCAAAGAATCTGATAGAAAGATTTGGGAATAACATATAAACCCACAAGAATGAACCCAGCTTTTGGGTCTTTTTTTCTTGTGTGGGAGTCTTCCAATTCCATGAAAAGCTAATTGATCAGAGGCTAAGAATCTATTTGAAACTTTTGAGAGTCTTGTAGAAATAGAAGGAATACAAGTCCAGTGACTGAAAATGTGGAAAAATTATGAAATTGTATATGTTGAGTAGGAAACTTAAGGCTCCAAAATTTAGTAACAAGGGCAACAAAAAGTAGAGAAATTCATGGAGAGTTGGTACCTACTCTCAATTAATCTCAATCCTTAAACTGGTTTAAGGTGATCTTGAATGCCAATGCTTAAGCAAATTACAAAATATAAATTCAAATTTTCAGAAGAAAAATATCATGCAAACCTCAGTTTGATCTTAATTTTAATATATATGGCAATTAATCAAATCTACTCTCCCCAATAAAAGGGTCATATTAATGAATAAAAGAGAAAACTGCCAGACAAATAAATTCATACAAGAGCTACATAATAGGTTCATGAAGCTTCAGTAAATATGCTTAATATGTTGAAGGATATAAAATACTGATAAAGTTTGCAGAGAATTGGAAGCTATTAATATAAAATAAAGCAAATTGTGGAACACAGAAAAGAGAGCAATCCAGTGAAGGGGTTTGGTAACCAATTAGAGCTAGTTGAAGAAAATGTAGTGAACTGAAAAATGTCAGAAAGAAAACAGTCATAATAAAATTCAGAAACATAAAAAGATGAAAAATATAACAGTAAGATAAACATAGAAAATGTGTAAATCGGACTCTGAGAACAATCACATACGGAGTTAAGGAAAGAAGAAAGGGTAAAAACTATATTCAAGAACATAATGGGTGAGAATTTCAAAAGATGATGAAGGATACTAAGCAGCGAAACTTACGCATTGTGACACAATAATAATTGGAATTAGAAAATATTTTGATCCAATGATAGTTAATTTTAAAAAATGGCTTAAACCTAAAACTACTCTTGGAGGAAAATTGATAGCCTTAAATATATATATTAGAATGAAAGTCTAAAGGCTGAAAATAATGGAGCTAATAATTCTCCCCAATTGTAGTAATAAAGAGCAAATTTAACCCAAAGAAAGAATAATGTAATAGAACCATAAAAGAAATAATAAAAATAAGGTCAGATATTAATTAAAAAGAATATGACAATCAAGTGAAAAAGGTCAAAAGTTGGTACTTTCAAAAGACTAATAAAATTGATAAGATTGCTAACCAAAAGAACAAGGCATTAATGAATAATACCGCAAAAAAAGAAGTGGACATCACCGCACATCTTTCTGATAGTGTGAAGACTAGAAGACAATATTAAAGGAAAATTGTGCAAATATCTGACAGGTTAAATGGACATATTACTGGGAAAACACTAGAAATATGAATAAGGCTATTTATTATAAAATTGAATATTTAATAAAAAATATTCCATGAAGAAAACATCAGGACCAGATAGTTTTACTTATGTATTTCATAATGAAGTAATAATTAATTATTGTCAATGTTATGAAATATAGCCCCAAAATGGGAAAATAAGAGACTCTACTCAGTTTGATTTATAATGCCAGGACAACCTTAATAAAAAAATTAACATGTATATTTTAAGCAAAGAGAACTATTTATGAGCCTTACTCATTTAAAAAATATTAGATAAATATAATATATAAAAATACCTCATGAGAAGACTAGATTTATTCCATTATCTAAAATATTTTAAAATATCAATATACCTAATTCACATTTACAGAATAAAGCAAATATAGCATACATTTACTTTCAAAAATAACATGTAAAATATTTTTATAATATTTCTCTATAAGTAAAAATATTTTTATAAAATATTTTATTTTTCCTTTTAAGAATAAAAGGAAATTTTCTTAATTTGTAAAATATGTCTACAAAATCCTCTGGTGGATATTTACTTATCTTTGATTTGCTTATGTATTGTCTAACTCTGTACACAAATACATACAAACTCACCCCCCAAGGTCCATATTAGCAGGTACATTTTATGACTTGTTCATTGTATCTACTCAGACCTTAGATCCCTGAGGCTCCCAGGGTCTGAAAGAATGTTATTATTCACTTGCATATATTAAGTGCAAAAACTTGGCTTAAAGTTTCTGAATTACTTTTTGTCCATTGAAAATCAAACTAAAAATTATTCTATAATTTAGCTTTCATTTGCTCATTATGATCAAAATTTTAATCAATTTAATATATAAAAGTAATTATTATGTTAATATTTTCTGTGTACTTACTATATACATGATATTGCATTGAATTCTATCAAGCATATGTAATACATCCTTCTAGTACATTTTACATCCTTACTTTTGTAAATAATTGTGTTTATAATGGTGATTTTAAAAATGCAAAAAAGAATTATTGGAATATATATGTATATAAGAAAATATCTCGTGAACTTTATAACCTACTGTTTAAAAGTTCAGCACAAAGTGTGTTACTTGTCATCATAGTATGTTTATACAAATTTTAACTTCATAGAGATTAAAAGGAAGCACAAATTCATCCCTAAGGAACGTATTGGAGGGATCGACTCTCCTCATAACTAGTAAGATATCATACATGTTAAATCATGCTGAACCAATGTGTGTATATATACCCTACTAGAATGTTTTAAAACCTATTTTTAGAAAAGTAAGAAAGATTGATGAAAATTTTCATTGTTATGTGGGCTTGTGTGCTACCTTTTAAAATATTTTCACTAGGCAGATGTTTTCTATTTCTCACAACTTTAATTACAAGATCACCTCTACGTACCAAACATTTTCATTGCAATATTCTAAAGAGATATTTCTAATGGTACATTAATTGGAAAAGCATTCACCTGGCTTAAATTCAGAGATATAATATAGCTTTAGAGAATCTAAATTTTAAAAATATATAATAAGTCTCATTCACAATATGAATCTTTGTAAACTTTGAACTCAACATATATCTGTATAATAAAATCTTTTATAAATTTCAGAAATCATTTTGAAAAAAGGCTGATAAATACAAACATATCTCCCTTTTTCATTTTAAAAATGAGTATGCTTTTATATATAAGTATATTTTTATATATACTTATATATATAAAATACATATAAGGTATAATTGTTATTTAACCATCAGAGTTCAAACTTACTGCCCACATAGTAAATGGAAGAGTATATTTGCAATAGCCCAAAACTGTAAATAACTAAAATGCCATCAGATGGTGAATGGTTGAATTCATTTTATAAGTCCATACAATGGAATAATACTTAGCCATGAAAAAAACAGACTACTGATTAAAAATGAATCAATATAAAAATTTTTTACCTCTAAAGAAGCCATGTGCATTAGGGTATATATTGGATGATTGCATTTAAATCAATTTCTAGAAAAGAAAAATTGTATCTGTAATGACAGAAAACAGATCAGACATTGCCTGGCACTGCGATTTGGGAGTAGGGCTTGATTGACACAGAGCAGGAGAAAAATTTGGCTGATCACTGAAATATTCAAAATCTTTATTTTGAAAGTGGTTACATGAATATATGCATTTTCTATCAAACTAATCTAACTATAGCATTTCATAAAAAAGTTGAATAAAAAAACATAATATACCACACAGATACCCCAAAATAGCTGAACTTAAAGGAAATTAAAGTACAAAAAAAAGAGATGCTCAAAATTTATAAATGAGAGTACAAATTAGTTATAGTCACTGTAGACTGGTGATATCAATGAAGCTAAATATATGTGTACCCTCTGACTCAATATTTACACTCCTAAATATATTAATATATACCCAATAAAAATGAGTTCATATATTCACCAAAAGACATGGAAAAGAATGTTTATTGTACCACTAATTCTATTTACCAAAATCTGGAAAGAAACCAATTCTATATCAATTATTAAATGAATAAATACATTGCAGTATCTTTAATAAAATTTAATACATACTGTGTAACAATTAAACAATCTGGAACTCTACCCAATAACATATAGGTACATCATAAACATAATGTTGCCTAATAAGAAAAGCCAGAAACAGAATAACAAATAATTTATATTCCACTTATACAAAGCTCAGAAAACCATTTCATAATAGTCTGAAAATTAGTGTCACTCCAGAAAAGTGTTTCATAGCATATTGGGGAATATTTTAAGTTAATGCTATTTTAGTTTATATTCTGTAGAATTTTTATAAGCATTTAATTAATATTTAATATTCATGTGGATATTAAAAATTAACATTTATTTAGATCTTAAATATGCAGTGCATTTAGCCATGAACAGTATTATTTTCTAGAGACCACCTGGAAATATATATTATAAACTACTGTTCTAAAGTCTTAATCTATTATCTGGACTTAACAAATCATACAGGTATAAATAGTTTACATTCCATTCAGAATTTAGTCTGTGACATCATTCTCCAAATACAACTCTATATTTTATTTTATTATTATTGTTGATAACAATCACAGCTATAATCACATATTATACATCTTGTTTGCATTAACTGATAGAATTTCTATATTAAATAATTAAGAAAACAAATAAACAAGCAGAAACCGAGGCAATTTTAAAATTTTTATTGTTAAAAAGAGATAATCTTAGTATAGATGGAAAACTTGTACTAAATAACCAGTCCTTTGGAATTTGTCTTCAGTGTTAAATGTTAACTACCTTACAAGGTGTTTTTATATGCATTTCAAGAGTAAACTTTCCCTAGTGTCTTGTTCTTAAGATCATGCAGAAGGTGACATACCTGGCAAGGAAGGTCCTACGTACCTGTCAGTTATAACAGTGAACAGCTAGAACTTAAATATTTACCTAAAGCGCAATTATAAGGAATAAAAAAAGGGAATCTCTCATTCAGTTGCAGTGGAAATTTAATCTATAAGAATCTGGAAAATTATTATCCTGGAAAACATCAAGGTCATGTGAATTGTACCAATAAATGAGCTAATATTTTTTTCTAAGAGAAAAAAATGTTCTAAAGACAGAAGCAAAATGAATTTTTTGACCACAAATTCAACAATTGTTATATCAGCGTTTGCCACAAACAAGAGTATGCCTCTTCTAAAAGTGAATAGTGCTTAACCATTTAAACAACTTTTATTAACAAAAATTACTTTATAGAATTAATGATATCTACTTCTGCATATCAGGGTTATTTTCATAACTTTTATATAAAGAATCTACACAACAATTTAGAGCTAATTTAAATCTGGAGACTTCTAAACAAACCTGATTGTTTCCATTACTCTTCTTTGTATACGAAGTAAAAAATATTTTAGGTTACTCAGTGTGTTTCTAGAAAACCCCAATATATTTTGGAATGTAATGATATCTTAATAGTTTTATTTATCAGAATTTAGGATTAAAATATAAAGAAGGCCAAATAAATATAATGCATAGAAATAGACTTTTTATAGAAATAACCACGATTAGTTATTTTAGCTACTTCATAAATTGATGTAACAATATGACATTTAACATAAACACAAGGAGAAGTTAGTATAATAACCATTAATAATTTTTCCCTTCTTGAAGTGAAGGATTCTAGTTGTTTTGCTTCAAACAGTGTAGGAGGCAAAACATAGAACATCAATAACTGACACAAGAATCGAACATATTCATACAAATAATGTTTTTGCACTTTGAACTATTTTTCAGAACTTTGAAAATTTACACTAGAAAATATTTTAAATTTACAATAGCATCAAAAGAAATAGGGCACTTATAAATAAATTTAACAGACGACAAAACACTGTTGAACAAAATTAAAGAAAATCTATGAAGTGGAGAATATTGTTTAGATGGTGATATTTCCTCCTCTAGAATATTGTTTAGATGGTGATATTTCCTCCTCATGTTCATATAATATCTGAAAGTGTGAAAATGTTAGGTGGAAACAATATATCTTAGTGTTTTAATCATAAACGATTGGAGAAATCTAATTTGTCCAATAACCAGAAATATTAGTTATATATAACATGTTATATTATAATAATATTATATTAACTAGGATTAAGACTCCAAGGCTTTGTCTGTATGTGTAAACTCAGTTTTAAAGTCTTTTTAAAAAAATAAGTGCTGAAACTTCTGTTTTCTTCCTGATCTTGTAACTTAGTAACCAAAGCAACTAATTCAACTCAGAGCTTCAGCTACAACAGAAACACTGTTTCGTAGAGTTAAATCATTTAATGTATTGGGTATTCCTCCACTGGTGCTTGTTTTTATTTTCTAATTTAAAATTTATGTAACTGCTTATTATTATTATTACCTTTATACTACTTAGTACATAATCTACAAAAAAATTTAAGAGGCTTTATAATGCAAAGTACTCTTTATTTTGTTCATGTTTATCTAGATTAGATCTTGCTATATGGTGCACATGATGACATATATTTTTTATAAGCAATTAAACATAAAGTTTCCAAAGAGAAAGAGTAAGTGAGAAATTGGTTATGGAAAGGTTTGAAAGGAGTCTCAGCCCACTGTAAAAGACTAATTACATTCCCTTTGCAAGAAAGGGAAAAAGTATAAATGCCAGCAATTTTGCCACACCAAAAGGGAAAGTCACTGTAGTCACCTTCTAGTGGCACTTGTTAGAAGTGTCATAGGCTCTGGTTAATTCCATCAAAATCATGCAAATAATTATAACTATTAAACACTGAAATATGGAAATAAAAATTTCATGTATTAACAAACTGATCTCTATTTTAGAGTCAGAATAGACAATCTCCACATGGCTACAGGACTCAGAAAACACACAATACCCATATGCCTGTTGTAACCCTAAGGATAGCAGAAAGAAACTTATAAAATAAATACTGTTTCTGGGTCCCATGAAAATTAGGACAACCAGGAAAAAAGAAAACACAGAGTAGCAAAAGGATACTTGCTATAAAGTGAATATAAAAGAAGATAAAATGTGTTAGTAATGGAGGAGGCTCACTTTTGGAGCTCCCTGAGGAACTCAAGCAGAGGAATAATCTCAGGTGCGTCTTTTGTTAATTTCAACATATTATGAGGGTACAGATGTTTAGGTTACGTGTGTTGCCTATGCCCCCCTTTCTCTCTCCCCCCCCCGGAGTCAGAGCTTCAAGCATGTCCATCCCCCAAATGGTGCGCATTGCACTCATTATGTATGTATCTACCCGTCCCCTCCTCCCCCCTCCCATCTGCCCGACACCCGATAAATGTCATTTCTATATGTCACTTTTTAAATTCTCAATTAACAAAATTAATTCTGATAAATTTTGTATTCAGAAATATAAATATTGATTAGAATTCAAAATCCCTTTAAATTAATCATTTGACATGAAGGGGCCAAAGAAACCTGGATCACGAGTACAAAAGGCCCTGAGAATATGTCCTGTTTATATCGGAAGTATCAATGTCATTGGGTAAAGATTGCCAAGTTAATATCTATAGAGAAATTCCAAATTGTCGAAACATAAATCAACCCATATTTAAAAGACAAAAGCTGAATTTAATTTTTTCATTGGCAAAGGAGTAACACAAACAAAAGCACAGCTTTTCACCAAGTAAAAAATAGACACAATTATTTTTAGATTTTAGGAAAAGGTGGAGTTCATTTAAAGTATAAGGGAAGCAGTGTTTTGATCAACTCAAAGCAAAACAGAGATGCATGTATAATCTTAGGCCTGGACTCAGTATCTCAACTCTTAGAAACCATGGAGTTAAGAGAAATACAGAATGGAGAGATTCAAAATTTCTCATCTGCATCTTTTTGCCTAGTTGGAATCAATTTTTTCTTCTCTGTAGTCAAAGTGATTGATTAGATAAGAGGGTTTTTAAACTATATGCCTGATGTTAATTAATAAAAACAAATTTTAGTATTTCAATTTGGCTTAAATTCTTTTTTAAAAATTTTTTTTATTTCAGCTTATTATGGGGGTACAAATGTTAAGGTTATGTACATTGCCCTTGTCCCCCTCCCCCCTCCAGTCAGAGCCTCAAGCCTGACCATCCCCCAGACGGTGCACATCGCACTCATTATGTATGTATATACCCATCCCCTCTTCCCCCCTCCCGTCTGCCCGACACCCGATAAATGATGTTCCTATGTGTCCACTTACGTGTTGATCAGCTAATACCAATTGGCTGGTGAGTACATGTGGTGCCTGTCCATCCATTCTTGGGATACTTCACTTAGTAGAACGGGTTTCAGCTCTATCCAGGAAAATACAAGACGTGCTATATCACCATTGCTTCTTATCACTGAACAGTACTCCACGGTATACATATGAAACAGGGAAACTATACAAAAGATTAATAAAACAAAAAGCTGGGTTCTTTGAAAGACAAATTGGCTTAAATTCTAAGCTCAATTTTTGCAACTATGTTCATCAAAATATTGGTATTTTGTTGATATATTTTCTTGCTATACCCCTTCATATAGCAAGACCTCTTGCTGTATCTTTAGGTATTCCTGTAACAATTGCAGAAAATTCTAAGGGCACTTGTACCCTGTGGCATAAAGTCATTTAGTCTGCCATTAGGCAAGTAGGGTTCTGTGGCTTTTTCTCCACAAAGGTCCATCTTACAGAATATTGACTACAGTAGCCCCTCTTATCTCATTTGAAAATAGTAAATGGAAACTTCTAGAAATAAACAATACATGTTTTTTTCCATTTATTTATTTATGTATTTTTTTTTAAATTCACAAAATTATGGGGATATAAACATTTTGGTTACATATAATGCATTTGCCTTGCCCAAGCCAGAGCTACAAGTGTGCCCTTCCCCCATACAGTACACTCTGCACCCATTAGTTGTGTGTTTTTCCATCCCCACTACCCCCCTCCCACCTGTCCAACGTCTGATGAATATTACTTCCATGTGAGCACCTTAGTGTTGATCAGTTAGTACTAATTTGATGATGAGTACATATGTTGCTTGTTTTTCCATTCTTGTGATACTTTACTTCAAAGGATGGGCTCTAGCTCTATCTAGGATAATGTAGGAGGTGCTAGATCACCATTGCTTTTTGTGGTTGAGTAGTATTCCATGCTATACATATACCACATTTTATTAATCCACTCATGTATTGATGGGCACTTGGGTTGTTTCCACATCTTTGCAATTGTGAATTATGCTGCCGTAAGTATTCAAGTGCACATGTCTTTATTATAAAATGTCTTCTTTGCTTTGGGTAGATGCCTAGTAGTGGAATTGCTGGATTAAATGGTATTTCAATTTTTAGGTCTTTGAGATATCTGCAAATTACTTTCCACAGGGGTTGTACTAATTTGCAGTCCCACCAGCAGTGTAAGAATGTTCCTATCTCTCCACATCCATGTCAGCATTTGTTGTTTTGGGACTTTCTGATAAAGGCCATTCTCACTGGAGTTAGATGATATCTCATTGTTGTTTTGATTTGCACTCCCCTGATGATTAGAGATGTTGAGCACTTTTTTATATGTTAATGGCCATTATTCTGTCTTCTTTTGAAAAGTTTCTGTTCATGTCATTTGCCTGCTTTTTAATGGGGTTGATAGATTTTTTCTTGTTGATTTCCTTAAGTTCTATATAGATTTTTGTTATTAGCCCTTTATTAGTTGTGTAGCATGAAAATATTTTCTCCCATTCTGTAAGTTGCCTATTTGCTCTCATGATAGTTTCCTTGGCTGTGCAGAAGCTTTCTAATTTGATCGGGTCCCATTTATTTATTTTTGTTTTTGTTGTGATTGCTTTGGAGGTCTTCTTCATAAATTCTTTGCCTAGGCTGATGTCTATAGTAGTTATCCAACATTTTCTTCTACAATTCTTAAGGTTTCATGCTTTAGGTTTAAGTCTGTTATCCAACATGAGTTGATTTTTGTGAGAGATGAAAGGTGCGGGTCCTGTTTCAGTCTCCTAAATGTGGCTATCCAGTTTTCCCAGCACCATTTATTCAATAGAGATTCTTTTTCCCAGCATATATTTTCTCCCATTTGTCTGATTTGTCAAAGATTAGATGATAAGATGAAGATGGTTTTATATCTGGGTTCTCAGTCCTGTTCCAAAGGTTCTGTTTTGTGCCATTCACATGTTTTGGTTACTATAGCCTTGTAGTAAAGCTTGAAGTCTGGTAGATTGATGTCTCCCAATCTTTTTTATTTTACATTAAGATTGCTTTGGCTATACAAGGTCTTTTCTGATTACATGGGCAGCATAGAATTATTTTTTCTAGATCTTCATAGAATGATAATGTCATTTTGATAGGGATTGCATTAATTCTGTAGATCACGTTAGGTAATATGGACATTTTAACAATATTGATCATATTGATCTGTAAATCCATGAGCAAGGTAGGGTTTTCCATCTGTTTACATCTTTCACAATTTATTTTCTGTGTTTCATGGTTCTCCCTATATAGGTCTCTCACTTCCTTCATTAAATATATTCCTAAATATTTAATTTTCTTTGATGCTATTGTGAAAAGTGTTGTGTTTTTGATTTTAGGCTTGATTATTATTGGCTTATATGAATGCTACTGATTTGAGTGCATTGATTCTGTAGCCTGAGACTTTACTGAATTCATTTATCATTTCTAAGAGTCTCTTGATTGAATCCTTGGGATTTTCTAGATATAATGTCATATCGTCAACAAAGAGTGAGACTGTGATCTCTTCTGCCCCAATTTGGCCACCCTTAATTCCCCGCTTTTGTCTGAATTGCTCTGGCAAGGCTCCTGGCACTATGTTGAACAGAAATGGAAATAGTGGGCAACCTTTTCTGGTTCCAGTTTTTAGCAGGAATGCTTTCAATTCTTTCCTGTTCAGTATGATACAAATAATTCATGTTTTAAATTGTACACCATTCAAAGTAGCATGATGCAATCTTGTGCTATCTTTCTCCAGCTCACCTGAGTCATGAATCATCCCTTTGACCAGCACATCTATGCTCTCATTGGTACTTGCCTGTTAGTCATCAACATCCTCTGCTCCTAACATCCACCCATGGGCACTGTTATGACTTCAAAGATCCAAGATCACCCGAGGCAGATGAAGTATTATCAGAAAGTCAAAAATAACATAACATTACCTGACAATTTCCATGCCATCCACCTCACTTCATTTCATCATATGGTCATTTTATCATCTTACATTGCAAGACATCTGAGTACCATACAATGAGATACTTTGACACACAGAGAGACCATGTTTACATAACTTTCATTACAGTATATTGTTATAATTGTGGTATTTTATTATTAGTTATTGTTAATTTCTTACTGTGCCTCATTTATAAATCAATTTTATTATAGACATGTATGTATAAGAAAAAACATAGTAGTATATATACAGGTGATCCCTGACTTATGATGGCTTGACTTAACGATGTTTTGCTTTAAGATGGGCTTATCAGGACATACCTACTGTACATTGAGGAACATCTGTATAGGACATGGTTTCAGGCATCCTCTGGGGCTCTCAGTACATATGTCTGGAGATAAAGAGCTCTACTGAATAAATAATATATATATATATTTTAGTTTTAAGTTTATTTACAATGCAGCAATCATTACTTTGGATCATAACAATGAAGTACCGTGTTATACAAGTCTGGTATATAAGTACACCATTTTACTTTTTATCTTTTCATTGTAGGGAGGTTGTCTTTATTATTATATTTTTTATAGTGAGAAGTTTCTCTTTGATGTCAATAAAAATAGAAATACTAAGGTCCAGTTGGTTTAGAGTCTGCTTTATCCCTGAGAGCCATGAAGAAATGATCAATTATAATCTTGTCTAACTCCTGCTGCCTTTTATCAGTGAAAGAATGTGGAGGTTAGTCAAAAGGAGCCTGTAGCAATTCATTATTAGTGAGAAAATGCCCATAATTCAAGTTTTTATTATTTTAGATACTTATCATTTTTGTTTTTATTCATCTTCATCATCATCAATTGCACACATTTGTCTTTCTCACTGAGTCCCTTCCTTCCTATTGTGTGTTTTTTTGATTTATTCTTTCATTCGTTTATTTATTGTGTCTCTTTGTTCACTACTATATACCAACAGTCTAAGACAATTTAAGACACATGGTAGGGGTTTTATATTCAATAAGAGGTTATTTGTTTTAATAAAAGCAATACAGAATATCCACCAAATAAAAGGAAGCTGAAGGTGCCAGAGAGTAGAAGGCACCTAGGTTTTGAAGTTGAATAATCCCAGATTAAAATGTTTTTTAATTCTTTTGGTACTCATTTGCAAAACAAGGAATGATATATATTATACATGTATTTTTAATATCAAATTAAATTATATATAAAATAGCTAAATGATATATACTATAGTAAATCTAGCAATAAACAACAATAATAATTATAATAACAGCATGATACAAAATAATTTAGTCATAATTCTGATACTTAGATATGACAATTTAATATTTCCATCTTTTACTTTTTCATATAACATATATATATTTGCAGTAGACAGAGAATTATTTAAGCAAATATTCCTCACTTGAAATTGTAAGCACTGTCTCAGGATATTTTCTAATGCTCAAGATATATATTTTTAAAATCTATTGGAAATGTGAGGCATTTCTAATTTTTATTTGAGAAGGTGATATTTTATGAAATGTTTTCTTCTGACATCTAACCTTAAAAATGTTTGTTTTTGTACAATGTGTTCAGTTTTAAGTGTTATCAATTGCAAGTTTCCCTAAGAAAAAAACTTGGATTATGCATAATTTTGCATATTTTGAAAATATTTCAAATAGTATTACTTATACGTATTGCCTCTTTTCTGAGTAGTGTGTTAATGTCTTTTGCCAAAATGTTCTTTTCCAATTTACTTGTATGTGCTTACTATATTAAGACTATAAAAGTTTTATTATGATTTGTTGAAAATAATTTTTGATTTCTCTGAATGTATTTTAATTCTATTTTCAATATTTGGAAATTTAATTATATGCCCATGCAAGTACCCATAATTGTTATTAAAATTTGCTATTTATCTTATGGTATTTACATGTACAAAGTTTGTACCCTTTGAAGAAATTTTATTATTTTTAAATTTTAACTTCTTAGTCTACCTTAAATATATTTCAATATGTAAGATGAAGAGACCTACTTTGTTTACCTTCTTATTTAAAAAAAAAATCATGCCAATGCTATCATATCATATATCAATGCCATCCCTTTTATTATTGTTTTCTCTGATGGTTTTAAGTTTAAGTTTGTAGAAGTAAATACTTAATCATAGAAGGATTTATTTTGGTTAGTAGAGTGAAGGTGGGGATTTATCTGTTACCTTTATTATTTTACTGCCATCTTTGTCATCCATCCTTTATTTTTTTCAATAATATGTTGAAGATAATATAGGTTTTAATGCATTTTATATCCACTTTTTAGTGCAGTGTTCAGAAATTGTGACAGCAATAATTAAAATAGCTAAACAGTGCAGAATAATAATGGTTTCACCTACTTCAACTGTGAAGCCATCTAATTAGACACCCTGTAAAAGTACTACCATTATCAGTAAGGATCAAAATATAGGAGACTTTTTTGGCTTATCCTTTTTGCTTATTATCTACATTCACACAGTTTTCAAATTGTGAAGTTCTTCATAGGCGTATTTTTCAAACTGATCAATAATTTCTATCCATCCTCTTTGTCATCGCTGATTTAGATTTCCATATATCTCACCAGAATAGGAAAAACATAGCTTCTTACTTTTTTTATCAATATCCTTTTTCTCATTACTCCAATCCCTCATACTCAATGATGGTATTTTTTTGCTTTTAACATAGATTTCCATCATACTTTTCTTCATTGAAATATACTTACTGGTTCTGTGATGCTCACTGAATTTATTTCAAGTTTTGAAACCTGGACCGTACACACCTCAATCCCCATTCCCATATGGCCACACACTATTGAGCCAGTTTTAACTTTGACTGTGCCCTTGGTAAGACCGACTATTTATTCTTTGTTCTTCGTTGTTTTCAAATTTTTATGCAGTTCCAATTCTCTCTTCTATGAAGATCCCTTCAAAACACTTCTTATCTACCTTAGCGCAATATATCACCTCCATAAAATTTACCCTAACCCAGTTATATTAATCTATCCTGGGACCCTTCATAGAATGCTATTTTTATTTCATTATAAGACTATTATTTCAACTTCTTTTATGTGTACTTGGTGTTAATCTTCTTTTTTTATTATTCAATTGTGGGTGATTTTGTTTAGCACCAAACCTTAGCCCTTGTATATAGTAATACTTCTTTAAATTTTTATATAGCCACTAAAAAAAGGATATATAAGTTATACATTCCAAATTTATTATTGTTCCTATTTCAGTTTATTAAATATATTCATTTTATTAAAAAACAAGATTTTAAAAATTCCACAATAATTCTTAGTGTCATAATTTTAAGAAAAAATTCCAAATAAAATTTGCAATGAGTACAAAATTTTAGAATATCTACCAATAATGCAGCAAAAATATTTATACAAATAAATTAGGAAAAGTAAACAGTATGTGAAAATATTGTGACATACATTTACTGAGGTGTTTAGCCTATTTAAGGATTTTAAGTCAGAGTACATTGCTTTTACATACATTTTTAGAACAAAGAGCAAGCCATTTGATTATTTCAGCCATGATTAGTAGTAGTAAATCTCATTTCAGTGATTTCAACAAGTATTTAAGTGTTTCAATGCTAAAAATAAAGAAAACACATAAAGAAAGACAAGTAAATGGCTTTTTAAAAGGATGTCAAAATAAAGCCCCTCCAAAGTTATATAGCTCTCATAATAAAAGACTAGTTAAATGGCAATGAATTAGACAGAAAGTATTTAATATGAAATAAGTAAAGATTTATAAATTGCATTTGACCTTTAAGTAATAAAATTCATTTTTGATAATGTAGAGATTTTGTCAAAATATATTTTTGAAATATTATACTATGAATATTCTAAACCAAAAAAGTTAAATAAGAAAATATTCTATATCTTTGCAATTGTAAATTGTGCTGGGATGAACATTCGAGTGCAGGTGCCTTTTGATAATGATAAAATTATTTCTTTTATTATGCTTTGGGTAAATATCCAATAGTGGAATTCCTGGGTTGAATGGTAAGTCTACATTTATTTCTTTAAGGAATCTTCATACTCTTTACCATAGAGGTTTTGATAATTTGCAGGCACACAAAGAGATGTAAAGGTCATTGGAAATCAAGAAGTGTGGAGGTGGGAGAAGCGAGGAGTAAAAACTAACCTATCGGGTACCATGAACGCTATTCGGGTCAGAGGCACAATAAGAGCTCTGACTTTAGGAGCTTAAGATTAAAAAGGTATCCATGTAACAAATACAGTTGTACCCCCTTAATATGTTGAAATAAAATAAATAAAGAGGAAAATAAAGTTTGATATTTCAATTAATTATAACAAGATTTTGGTCAAACATGTGTACAGCTACCCTTCTAAAACTCTATATTTATGATCTTTTTTTTGGTTAGGAATGTTATATGTACCATGTTAGAGACCATCAGCTCCTAGATTCTCAACTTTAAAATAATTTAATTAGTATGTTTTGTCATGCAATATGTTAAGGAAAACTAATTCATCCAATAATAATTCATCATCAAATTCAATAGAATAATGTGGTTATATAAAATATGTGATAAATTAAATCTTATATTTTTTCAATTTCTAATTTATTAAAATAATAGTAAAGAGTACTATTTACTATTCACTTCAAGTACTCACAGCACTTGGAGTAACAGAAGTTTTATATGAATATAATAATTTTCAGTAATTCTGTACACACTCACTCAAAAGAGAGAGCCTTGTACATGCAACCTAAGGAGGAGGGCCTTAAAATGTAGATATGTCCCAGGAGTGTTTGTCATCAAAATACGAGCAGAATCATAGGGAGCCTTTTGAGTAGAGAGTTCTGAGAAGAAATTTATGAGAAACAGGACAGAAATTAAGGTGAATAACTGAAGAAAACGGAATAAAACAACCTCTTCAATTCACACTTAGACTTTTATCCTCAAGCTTACACCATATATTTAATGAAAATTTGTAAAAAAATAATTGATCAATCTTCATCAGAAGGGTTACCACTTTTATTAGTTGCTGGTATCCTAGGATTCATGGCTCCTTGTGCAGGTTTTTATCTGTCCATGCAACCTAATGTGAAGTCTGATATTGCCTAATTTGTGACACAGATACCTCTTCAATTCAGTAGAAAATTATTGCTCTTTAAAACAAACAGTGCTGTATCAATTAAACATCCATGAGAAAACAAAAATAAAAACAAACAACAGAAACCATGACCCTGACATTAAACCACACATGCAAATAGTTTGAGATTCATGACAGACCAATGTGAATGTTAAAATAATAATGCTAATAGATAAAAAGGAAAGGAGATTATCTTCATGACTTTGTATCTTCAACAGCACCCCAAAATTTCCAAGCATAAAATAAAATAAGATATTGATACATTGGGCTTTATTAAAATTATGGAGTTCTGTTCCACAAAATATACGATTAAGAGTGTGAAATTATAAGAAATGAAGTGGGAAAAGGTATGTATAATACCAATATCCAATCAAACTCACATTCACAATATGTATAGTACATATATTTATTTGTTATTCATTTTTATACAAAACCTACATTGCCTTAATTGGTGTATGATACCTTATACGATACCTTATATCATATCTTGATACCTTATACCATAATTTCCAAAATTTGGGTTTTCTTAAGATTGTTAGGCTATTATAGCATTAGGCTATTATGGTAACTTTGTATTTTCCACATAAAGTTTAGAATCAACTTATTTATTTCCACACACACACAAAAAAAACATTCTGAGATTCTTCTTGGGTCTATACTGACTTCACATAACAATTTGGAATGAGTTGGGATCTTGGTACTGAGTGGTTTCAGAGGAACAGAATTTTAAGATGAGTTTTTAAAATTAATTAGGGAGTTTCTATAATTGATTCTCTTAAGACAACCTCAAGGCATTTAATAGTCAAACTCCCAAAGTGCAAGGGTAAAGAAAGGATTCTAAAAGCAGAAAGGGAAAAGAAACAAATAACATAGCAAGAAGCTCCAAAACATTTGGCAGCAGATATCTCAGTATAAATCTTACAGACCAGGAGAGAGTGTGATGACATATTCAAAAAGTGCTGAAGGAAAACATTTCCATCGTAGAATATTATAGTCAGCAAAATTATCCTTCAATTATGAAGGAGAAATAAAGGCTTTCCCACACAAGCAAACACTAAGAGGTTTTTTTTCAACATCAAATTTGTCCTATGTGAAATGCTAAAAGGAGTTCTTCAGTATTAAAGAAAATGATGTTAATGAATACAAAATCATCTGAAAGTATAACTCATTGGTAATAGTATACAAATACAGAATAACTCTGTCTTTGCAGTGCGTAAACCACTCATATCTTAAGTAGGGAGGCTAAAAGACAAACCTATCAAAAATAATAACCACAACAACTTTTTAAGAGAGAGACAGGATAAAAAGATATAAATAGAGATATGAAAAAGTAAAAAACGTGGGGAGGGGGCAGGTGAAGGGATGAAGTTAAATTGTAGAGGTTTTGTTCTTTTAGTTTTCCCTTTGTTTAATTTTTATTAGATCTAAAGGCATCAGTGACTATTTCCAATAGTGAAGAGAGCGCTGATAGTCCATGGCATGATATGGTAACAGAGATATGTAGTACATCACAACTGAATACTCCTAATCAAGTTTTTTATCAGAAGGTATTTGATAAATACCACCCTGCCTTCAGACTTGAGCTGCAACATCAACTCTTCTCTGGGTCTCCAGCCTGCCAGTCTGCTTGGCAGATTTCAGACTTACCAGCTCTCACAATCATATGAACTCATTCATTAAAATAAGTCTTTCTATCTCTATCTATACATACACATACATATATATGTATGCAAATATATACACATACATATATGTGTGCAGCTATATATAAAAACGTGTATATGAATATGTGTGTATATGTATATATGTAGCTTATCCTACTGTTTCTGTGTCTCTGAAGAACCCTAATACATATTTTGAAACTTCAAATCCATAAATATATAAATACAAAATTGCTCTATTTTGTATGTCTTTCTTAATTTTTCTCCAATATTTTATAATTTGAATATTCAGATATAGTACAATTTTGTTAGAGTTTTTAAGTTTCATTTTCTAATTGTTAGTTCTTAATAGAAATAAAAGTAAAGCTTTGGCATATTTGCTAAGTTCACTCATTAATTTTAAAAGGCTACAGATTGTTTTGAATTATCTTATTACAAAATCATGTAATTTGTAATGACAGTGCAAACATTCATTCTTTTTTATCAGCTTTTATACATTTTTTTCTTCTTGCCTTAATGGAACTGCAATGTAATTCGGATAAAAGTAATTATAATCAAATTCCCCTTGAGTTCATGAACTTAAGGGGACTAGTGTTCAATATTTCACAACTAAACATGATGTTGGCTATAGATTACATGTATACACACACATATATATGTGCACTGACACACTCTATTAAATTAAGAATGTGTCATTCTACCCCTACACTTCTATAATTTATTTTATGAATATTTGGTCAACCTGCCTATATTTCTGCCTGTATTGAAATTAGTGTATTTAAAATTCACTTATTAAAGAAGAGGTGAATTGCCCTGTTAATTTTTTATCATATTTCTATATTTCTGGATTTTTTTTATTTTTTCTACAGAATTTTTGTGATTAACTCATGGGAGATATTACCCTAAAATTTTGCTTTTTCACAATGTCCTTTCTCAAGTTTGATTTTTGAAACCTAAATGTTACCTGGCCTCAAGAAATAAGATGGATTTTTATTCCCCTGTTGTCTATTGTGTAGAAGTTTTATAGACCTGATATTATTTCAATCAAATATTAGGAAGAATTGACCAGTGAAGCCTCCTGGGCCTTGAATTGCTTTGCAAATGTATTTAGCTATAGATCAAATTTATACAAAAGATACGTAGCAATTTAGTTTTTCTATGTCTTTATGTGTTATTTTGCTAGATTGGATTTGCTAAGAACTTGGTTGTCTTTGTACAAAATGTGAAATTTATCAGATGCAATTACTCATCGGTTCCTCTTATCTTTTTAACATCTCAGAGTCCATTTTGGTCGGCCTTTTCTCATTCCCAATATGAGTAGTTTGTGGGTTTTTTTCCCTTTATTTAAAGCTTCCTTTATTTATTTCCTTTATTTCCTTTATTTTCTAGGGTTATATAAATTCATCAATTTTTTTTAAAACATCAACTTTCGATTTTTTAAAGTTTTTCTTATAAGTTTACTTTCCTTTTCTCCATCTTACATTCTTTGATTTTAATATGCTATTATAGTTTAGCTTCTGTTTACTGATTTTGTACCTATTTTCATTTCTAATGTATATATCAAAGCTCTAAACATATCTATGAGTACTCTTTTGTGACATGCACATTTTTATTATCTAGTTCAAACTATTTTTGAATTAGATTGCAAAATCTTTTTCATTCTTTCATTATTTTGGTTCCCAGGAGGGAAATAGAAAATGATTATTGGACACTGTTTGCATTTTATATATATGTACACACACACCACCACACAAACACATACACATGTGAGTACACATATGTGTACTTGCTGCCTATATGGTGCTTGCTGCCTATAACTTTGCAGTTTGAGGATAGTGACAATCATATCCTGGTTGGTTTTATAGAATAAATAAATACAAATGTCTACATTTCCACTTGTACTATGAGAAAATAGAATAATATATGTGGAACAGATGGTACAATAGATATCAAAAATACTGTTTATATTTACAATAACTATCAATACCTCTTAATAATTATATCACACTGAAAGAAGGGTTTTTCCCCTGTTTTAAAAGTGTGTATAAACAAATATTAGGAATGATTTTAGTATCTTAAATCAATAAAATCCTATATAATGAAGGAATCTAAAAGGTTCTGTTTTACCACTCATTGCAATTATCAATCATTTCTGATAAATTAAGGAAACTAAGTTGATTTTGCCTCTCCTTTACATTTATTTTCTGGATATTTAGAGACCAGAACTGATTGACAGGTGTGCGAGTGTCCTGGCAAACACTGTGATCTTTGCAGAGTAAGTTTTTGCAACCCAGGAGGTATGACTATGCAAATACTAACAGATGGCTATGCAAATGTAAATGTAGTTCCTATTAAAGCTTGACATAGTGATATATTTAATTAATGTTAAATATATTAATATATTTCTAGAAAGTTTATATTAAGAAATGTTTTAATCCATCACAGAATTCTTCTTACCTGTTAGTTGAGCTGATGGGCATTGTGAAGTCTTGGCAGAAAATTTTATAGTTGGAAGATTTTAATCTCTGAGAGGATTACATGGCAGATGGCAATGTAAAGGAACTACTCAACTATCTGAGTGCTATGTTTATGTAGCCATCTGCTGGGTATTCATTCCCCTGGGCTTCACAACTTACTCCCAGGCTAGAAAGTGTATCTACAGTTTCAAAATGTTCAAGGGTCCAAACACTGTATATATGTAAATATGAAAACATATATGAGATTATTTTTCTATTATGTGACTCTTTCCTAATTTTAAATGGTTTCATAAAACACCTTACTCTTTAAATAGATCTATATCTCAAGTATCTTGTTTTCATCTTTCAAAAGAAAATCTCGAGCTAGAATTCACCAATATTTAATCTTAGTCCAGTTAATTGTCCTGAAATAACATAAAAATAATTTATAAGGAAATATTAAGCCAAGAAGTATTAGAAACATATTTCAAATATTATCTCAGTGTTTTTTATTTGCTACAGTTTTGTTTGTTTTTCATTTTATCCCCCTCCCTTAATGAGTAATATCTACATTCAGTGACTGACTACTCTTATGACTACTGCATTATTTATATTGGAAAATATTTATTCAAATGCATACATTCCAGGAAGTAAAAAATCCTTAATTGAGTTTTGTCCTTTATACTAAAGGGAAACTCAAAAATATCTGTGACCCATGTTGAAGTTATGCAAACTCTTATCTATGAAAATTGTGTTGAAATTGTTTGTTACCGCTATAGTAATTGAAGTTTACCTCTTTACCATTGAGAATTTGCTGCTATTAATGTAAGACTGGTAAATTATTTTAAATTATATAAATTACTTTAGAAGTTCATGTTTCAAATTATCACACAACTAAAGCTAAATAGAATGTATAGGCTATGCTGTATTTTGAGATAGGCATTTTTACCAGCTATAAACATTAAGCACAACAAATACTTACTGAACAAAAGGCAGCACGTGCTCTGTACAATTCATCATGGTAACTCTACAGTATCGTGGTAAATTTAGATGCCCAGGGAATCAGACAGGCCTTATTTCCAGGGTGCATTGGGATGAATCGTATATAGGCTTTTGTTGAATAAAATTAACATTTGAAATTAATAACTTATATGAGACCTAGTTTATAGACTGCAAAAGTCGATGGCTCTTCTGTAGACCAAGTGCAGCAATCCCATTGTAGACAATTTTTATTTGAATACTTTGTATTAATAATTTTTTGATGTATGCAATGTGTAAGGATATTTTCTTATGGAAATTCATCTTAGTGAAGCTCTTGGAATTCTGTCACAAATTTATTTTCCAGGATATCTCTGAGGATCCAAATATTCTAGTTTACTCATTTGTGCCAAATAATTAATCTCTCCTGAACTTTGGCAAAGAATTTGTTCCATTTAGTAGCTTGGGGAATCCAAAAGGTATTTGTCTTAATATTAAGCTGTCTGATCTCACAACATACTACTGATTCAGGAAATGGGGTGTTTATGTGCCATGGTGGGGGGGGGCAGAAAATATTTAACAAGTAGCAAACACAAATGGTTTTCTTTACTCTTGATGTACTAGAAATGAAGATGATAAACGTGCTTTAAAATAAATTTTCTTGTTGTTCATTAAGCTATGAAGTAAGAAAGACATGTAGATAGTATTCTAAATTAGATATCTGACGTGGCCATGTGGAAAACTTTATTGGTCTTTAGCATTCTTTGATTAGTAAATTTAATCAGAATTTCAGATATGTTTAGAAATATTTTATAGGATATTTATGTATTACTAATATTACAAAAGTTTCAGTGTATTCTTAATTATTTAATATTTTGAAAGATATGCTATACAATATTATTTATAGATACATCCTAAGTCAACTCATGACTTATTTGATTATTCTTCTAAAAAGGCCAAACAAGAAATTATCACTATCTAATTTTATTCACCTAATTTTTCTACAAATGTATTCATTTGTTTGACAGCACATTTTGAAAAGAAGTATTTTAGAGATTTAAATATATATGTTTATCTAAATGTATAGTAAATAATGTATAAGTGAGCATTTATCCAGAGAGATGAGGTCTATGTACTGTCTTCATTTTTTTGTTTGCTTGCTTCCTTTTTCCTTTTTTTTTTTAAATCAGAATGTTACAGGGGTACGATTGTTTAGGTTATGTAGATTGCTTTTGCCCTGCCTGAGTCAGAGCTACAAGCCTGTCCATACCTCACAGTGCACACCGCACCCATTAAGTGTGAATAGACCCTCCCTCCCATTTCCCACCTGCCTGACACCTGATGAATGTTACTACCATATGTGCACATAGATGTTGATCAATACATTTTTATTTGTTTTTATTTTACTCACATCTCACGTTGATTTTTCTTTTGAACAATTCCATATTTGGTTATAATCTCAGGTACTGCTACATTATTTTTTATTTGATAATATTAAAATTGTGTGTTAAGTTAATATTGAATATAATATTAGTATTAACATGCCTCACTTTCTTGACTGCAGATGAAACATCTGGGGATGCCCAGTAAACTGTTTTCCCAACCTTTGGTGTAAGTCTAGAAATATCAAATGTCTTTTTTTTTTTTTTTTTTTTGAGACAGAGTCTGGCGTGCCGTGACGTCAGCGTAGCTCACAGCAACCTCAAACTCCTGGGCTCAAGGGATCCGACTGCCTCGGCCTCCCATGTAGCTGGGGCTACAGGCATGCGCCACCATGCCCAGCTAATTTTTTCTATATATTTTTTAGTTGAGATGGAGGTCTCGCTCTTGCTCAGACTGGTTTTGAACTCCTGACCTTGAACAATCCATCCGCCTCGGCCTCCCGGAGTGCTAGGATTACAGGTGTGAGCCACTGCGCGCGGCCATATCATATGTCTTTATTCAAGTATTTATTGAATTGAATTGTTTGAGATAATAAGTAATAGAATGTCTCTTCATTATCCTTTTCCCCCAAGAATTAGAAAATTCAACAATTGTTTAAGCAATAAAATTATAGAGAATAAACAACAGCAACTGAAAAGAAACCAGGTTTGGTTTAACAGCATGACCATTATTGTCGTTAACACTGGGCAAGGGAAGACTCAAAATTCCAGGTACTCAACCTAAGCCACGTTGTGCCAGGAGCACCCATGGGTTGGAAAGTTCCTACAATTTCCATCAAATATTGGAATATCCAGGGACCCTATAGAGATATTCTCCAGTATTTTTCTCTTTTTTTTTGTAATTTTTAGGCCACTGTGAATATATAGTGATTCTGAAAATCGAAATAACTATTTTAAACAAAAATTGACACTTTGCATATACAACCGATTTGTGAAGGCAAAGGAACTAAGTTATTGAATGACACAAGCACTCTACCTCCTTAGTATCCAGAATTCTATTTGAGGAAGCAAAAGGGACTCAGGATTGAAGTAAATTATCAATCCATTAATTTCCTAAAATACTAATTCAATATTAAAATAGAGAAAATGATTACTGTTTGTTGTAGACATTCCTAGAACACTTATTTTCATACTTACACTTTTAACCAAAGGTATATATTGAGGAAGAAAATGTCTATGTATTTTAAATAATGAACTTCTGATGAAATTGCTCCTGTATTAATGAATTTCATGTGTTTTCTTTCTGTGTTATTCATCTGAAGTTTATACAGTAGCATACGCTTTTTGAAAGATGATTTAAAAACCAGAAGTGTTTATAATTCTATTATAGGAATTTCACTTCTATTGACTGCCCATTTACAGAAATTTATTTTCAGAGGTAATTGAACCTGACTCTGATATTTGACATTTTCATTTCCAAGATGATATAACCTTTATCCTTTATGCTAAAGCAGGTTGAAGGTGATACAGATGATGTCCTTATTCTTTATTTTAGATAAAATAGAAAAGTACAGGTTCAATTTCAAGGTGACTGTGTATTAAGAGATACTGTACTCTGTTGGGGAGAAGAGAGATTAAGAAATTATTGAATACAATATAAAAAGTGTCCATCTGGCCTCGTTCTACAAAATATAAAAAATGCGTATGTTAAAAAATGAAAATTTTACTAAAAAGCGGATTAGATAAAATGAATTTTAGCTATGGATGAAGTAAAATTATTCTTTTTAAAAGATCTTTTAACAGATATCAATACAGGTTTTGGAGGGTTCTCTTTAAGAAAAAATAATTAAAAATTTAAATTATAAAATTAAATATATATAAATATAAATATTTATATAAATATTTTAATTTATATAAAATTAAATGTGACTTTGAAATTAGATAATATATCATGACAAACTATGAAATTTTAAAAAGTAACAAATGCCACAAATCCTACAAAATCTATAAAAGAACATATTTGTATTGCTTAATAGCATTATCTCTAAAATAATTTTTTAGTATATTAATTAAGTGTTATTAGATATGGTTTTGTTTTCTATTAGAGGAAAGAAAAGCATAATTCATACTTTCCTCTAGTATAGTTGATCAAAATATGTTTTTCATTATTAGAAATTAAAAAAGTTTTATACAACTCATTCTTAGTAATTTAATATAAACTTAAGATTTATGCAAATTTGAAAAATAACTTCTATAAAGTTTCTTTCATAAGTAAACTGTAATATGTGTAAAAAATTCCCATAGCCTACTTTCTGATTCCATCTTTTACAAATCGTCATTGCTCTTGCACAACCTACTTTCATTATTTCCTGGGTAATGCTATTACTGATTTTATATTTTACTGAGTGGTAAAAATTAACTAATCCATAATTTACCCTCTATAGGCTAACTTCCAAGGAAAAGAGAAAAGTCTCTTGTAGTGCTCCAAGGAAACCATCTAGTTCTTGTCAACTATGACACAGGAATGCTGGTATCTCCATTCCATACTTTATATCCAATTACATCAGGAGACGGGAAGATGTAGCAAATTCTACCACTACTTTGTTAAGTTTTCCAAAAGACACGAACTTCTAATTACAAAATGGAAGGGGTGGTACTATTAGCAACCATAGCACTGAGCTGCCAGGATGGAGGGCAGCCAAGTTTTTACCAGGCCATATTGTTCTTATATCCTTGAGCATGCTCCCAACAGGGAGAAAAGCCAATGCTTCTCAATCATGCTTCTTAAAATTCATAAATCCCACTGTGTGTGATCAGTCTTCCAGAGTCTGATGTCTGATTGGCTGGATTGTTTTGATAAAGCCCACAGGAGGTCACTTGCTACTGATCCTATGCCGATAGTTTTCTCCAGGGAAAGTATTCCAAGTGATCAAGTGGGTATGTGTGTGTGTGTAGGGGGGCAGTGTGCTACTTGGCTATCTGTCCTTGTTTGTGTGATATTCACTGAGAAACTCTAACAATAAAGAATAACTTTTGCTACAGTTTGTTATATAACAAATTATAAAAGACATGTTGTTCATTTTTCATGTCATCTTTTTGGATCCTGCCCATTATTTCAACATTTTCTTTGATGGCTTGAAAGGAGAAAAGGACCTTCAAAGTTAGTAGTAAACAACAGTTATGGATACAAAATAAACTCTATTTTATAAAGAGTACATGATATTTGTGAAAAGTAATATAATCAGAAACAATTGTTATGTAATTCTTTTAAGTAAATATAAACTCCTGAATGGTTTCAATCAAAGAATTCATTCAAATATTACTATTTCTTAGGCACCATGATATGCACAGTAATTATAAACAAATTTCCTCTTTCTTGAACTTGTATTTCATTGGACAGATACGGAAAATAAAAATATGTAGTACACGTTGATATAATGATAAATGAGATAGGAGATAGATAAGGAGATAGAACAAGGTAGCTTAGTTAGTGAAGTTTATGTAAACTGACAATAATATTGAAAGTAACTCTCTCATGTTAGAGTGAATGGTCAAAGAGTAAGCATAAAATTAACAGTTTTGAACAAAATTGCTAGTTTTTCCACTGGCGAAGACAATGTTTCACGAAGTAAACACTGTTTCCCTAAATTTATTTTAATTGCATATTCAAATCAACAGCTTTGGAACATGTAAATGTATTTTGGGAAAAGCACCAGTAACATAAAAAATAGGAAGTATGATTCAATACACAATTTTTGCTGTACACAAAACTTTTCAATAATAATTCAAATATAATTTTAAAATATATGTAAAAGAAGCAGTGAAAGTATCCAAATAATTTTGGAAGGAATTTTCAAATCTGTAATAGCAGAGCTCTATTATTTGGTCTTTTTCTATTTTATTCCAAAGTGGCTTAATGCATTCAAATAGTTTCGGCATACTCTATGTCTTTCTCACATCATTAGTCAAGAGTTACTGCTGAGAAGTAGCACTATAATATCAGCTTCCACTGAGAAGCTATTCACACCACGGGAAATTATGTAAGTGTGGAAGTAGTGATAGGTGTTTCTAAAAACTCTTTTGCATTGCCATGTTTACCTGTTTGGTAATGTTGTCCAAAGATACTGCCCTTAGTTTTAACAACATGTTAAAACCAGTATTTAATGGTTTATTAAATCCATGATATCAATTGAAATAAAGTTTTTCAAATATCAATATAAATAAGTATTGAGATAAGATTAGAAGCGTAAATATTAGGAATGGGAGAGTAAGTTTCTAACAAGTTATTTAATAAATGCAATTTCAGAAATAAGGTAGATTGAGGGAACAGAGATGTGGATAACTTGGGAATTTTCATAAAAATATTTTTCATTATAAAGTGCATATTAAAAACTCAACGTTAAAGAATATGCTTCATCTACTTTAAATAACAAATAGTATTTGTTATTTAATGTAAACCAGAAACACTACTTTTCCTGTACATACCTGATTTTGTAATTTTAAAATTCTCATATATATATATATCAGTGAGTGCTAAAATACTATTTTACTAGAAAAATATTCTGTTTATTTTTGCTTTAGATTGCTAATTTTAAGTCTCTATATGTCTAATATAGAATTATGGAAATATCAATAATGATAGCTGAATAAAATTAATTCTTAGAAGCAATTATCTATTTATCAAATCTTAAGTTTCCCTTAGAAGAAATGAATTTGGGCAATATAAGGAATATCAATCTATTTAAACCCCCTGGCAAGTGACTGAAAGAAGACTGCACAATAATGATTTCTATTGTGTCTTAAACAGAATGAAAAAACATGACCAGGAATTATAAAGCCAAAACCACCAATACGAATATTGCAATTGCAGATCACAAGGCACATCTAAAGTCCTACTTCACCTAGAATTGTAATGTTTGATATAATGCCCAATATTGATGAAGCAGTTCTAAGAAATCAGAGAGAGTTTGCAGGTGGCTTACATTTAACAAATACAACCTTATATAAGTGTTGTTGTATATATAAAATAATTCTCAGAAATTTACGAGTTTTGTAGATAACATTGTAGGGTGACTAGTATATAGAATGCCTAGCAGACCTTTGTAACAAGCAATGCCTAGTTATCCAAATGTGGCATTTCAATATCCCATGAATCAAAAGATAAGCCTCCAACTTCCGAAAATCATGAGATTTGTCGCGTGAGTGAATTAGCATTATCAAGATGCACTGGCCAGAAATTACAAAGCTCAGCATAGACATTAAGCTGAAAGGGAACAGATCAGCCTTGACTTAGATTCACCACATTCAACTAAAGGAAGAAAAACCTTGAGAGGCTATGCAGTTCAAAATTGATTAGGGTCATGATTAGGAATTCTCAGACAAGTTCTCAGGACCTAACATCAAGTGTGCTTGAGTATTGCCTTTCAGGACAAAGGGATTGTTGAATTGATTTTGAAAATTAAAAAATTAATCAGTTACATCTGACCTAGTAGTTTATGTATTCTTCTGTGCTGTTTGGTTTTGTTGAGGGAGGTATTGGCTTTTTGACCTCAACAAACTTTCTTGTATTTCATCATATGCTTGTCAGAAAAATTTTGTCAGGCTCTGCAACTGTTTATCTTTCTCTCAGGCTATACTGCAGATGCTCTAATTCCCTGGGAGAATATGTATTCATTTCCTTTTTGGTATCAATCTATGTCTAACAAATGCTGTATTTCCAGAAGATGCTATGCTGGACATTTTGTGACTTTCACTTAGCATGAAGTAATGTAATGCACTATTGAGAACAGTATCCCTTGGCATACTTTGGCAGAAACGTTATTTGCAACTCTAAGTATGCTAGATATTTCAACGACGGAACTTTTCTTAAGTGAACAACAGCATATTTAAATTAGAGCATGAAAAGCTGTTTAAACGCCTAAAAATGTTTAAAAAATTCAGATTTTTTTGAAAAGAACATTAAATTAATTTGAAATTTTATTGTAAGTGTTTATATTTTTATCACACCAAAATTGATTTGATTGACTAGTCCTACATTTCACAATGAATATCTTAGAGACATTCTTTTATTACTTAGGAAATTTTATTTCTACATTTTGACAGCTCTCCTTTGTTTTTCAGTATTCAATTAACTCTCATTTTTATTAGCAAACTTGCTCTTAGCACTATATTGTACTCTTCATATATATATATGATCTATCTAATAATAAAATGCTACAAAGACTGACATGAAGAGCCTTATAATTTTTGTCTGAATATATTGGTCGATTGATTTATTATTATCCTATTGTACAAAGGATAGGATAGATTATATGAAGACCTGAGTTAAAACACAGTTTATGGCCAGCCATCTTTGCACATGAAATTTTTATGAAGATCTTCCTTCTTTATGGTGGCTGTCAATGTATGTAAAATGGTCTGTGACCTGGCCTTTGACTGATTACATCAGCACTCTTTCTCTTTAAAAATATTCAAAGACATATAATTAATATCTACTGCTTTTATATCCCATCATTTGAAAGGTCTCTAGTCTGGTACAAAACAGAAATTACTTTGAAAAATGGTTCCAGTGCTTGGACTGATGATAAAGAAGAATTCAAGGACTAACTTCTAAATACAGTTATCAATTCCCTAAGCTCAGACCTTCATCATAGTACCAAAATTTAAATGATACTCTTTTTTTCCCAAAAGACCTCAAAGAGTTATTGCAAAGATTATTGAGTATTGAGATGATTCTTATTTAACCTCTCAGCATCTCTATAAATATTTGTTTTCTTATTATTTCTATCTTGCAAATAGTTAGAGTTGTTGTAGGCAATGTGCTTAAATAAAGTCTACCTCAGAGCTTTTATGAATGTTTGGGGAAAAATTATATAATGCATAACTCAACGTTCAGCTTACCAGGGCCCAGGGTCTTACCATTCCTATTCAGTCCTTATTTCTTTTTGAAGAATTGAGTAGCTCCCATTACAAAGGAATTAGAAAATAGAATGTTTCTACGACAATACAACTTTCTTGATTCAACCTTATTCAATAAAATACAACATCATACGTGACATCTGAAAAAACAGTATCTGTGCCAAGATTAGATTTATGAAAAAAAAAATACAAGAGAAATTCTTTCTAAAGTCAAGCTCTGTTTAAAACAAAATAAAACAAAAGAAAAAACCTTTGAAGCTAGTGTCAGAGGGTGGATTTGGGAAACTAAAAGGCATTTTATTTCATTGATAAAGTAGCAATTTATCTGTCACCCAGCATTCAACAGACAAGAAGGTTGGCTTAGAAATAGTGGAGTTATAGGTCCTAGCAAAATAGTCACAAAACGTAAAAGGGACCATAAAGAGACTTTAATGTCATTTATATAGAGCGTTTGTGACTGTGTGACCTCTACTTAAAGATGCAAAGATTCTCTCAGATACAAGTGGCTTTTTAGCAATGTTGACATATTTTTATTCACCTCTTTGACAATCATTAGCATGGTGAAGAGCAGTGTATCCCCAGTTCTACATCCGTGTTTTTCTTTACAAATAATGTCATGAGGGAATAAAGTAGTTAGAAGTGAAGCAAAGCAAGCTTCAGTGATGCTGTAAGACTAGTCCATTTGGCTTCTAATTTTGAATAAAGTATGCAATAATTTGAATATATTAATTTTAAAACGAGGATTCTCACAAAAAAGCAATTATTTTTACTTTTTCCAAACAAAAAGTTTCTGACTTATATAACATTTGAGTGAGAAATAAAATACACAGACATGCTCATGAAGTTGAAATATTTATTTTCTACAATTTGTTAAACAGCATATAACTATCTGGAAAACAATCAAAATTTAGGACACAAATCAAATAATTTTAGTTCATCAAATCAAAATCAAAAACATATGTTTGTAATTACGAGAAGTTTTTGGAGAGAAAAGTTAAGTATTTCACACACACACACACACACACACACACCCCACACACACATACACAGACAGGTACCACACAGAGTAGGCAATCTTTAAGGGCTGGAATAAAAATACAGACAAAGTAAATAGGCTCATAGATTGAATGGAACCTATAAACTCCACAAGAGCAGGGACTTATTCTTTCCTATACACCTAGCATGCAGAGCAGGCAAGTACTGGATAAATATTGTTGACTGAAAGAAGGTTAAAAAGCAAAAATCATCACATATTTCTATGCAAAGAAATATTGCCTGTAATGGGCTAAGTAGTGTGCATGGTGCATACTGTGTTTGTTTTGAGAAATTTTAAGAAATACTAAAGCTTTTTCAGAAAGAAATAGTAGACATATAGAAAATTTAAACTTTGAAATTTCTGTTATATGCATTAAATTTCTGTTTTTGCATTAAATCGGGTTCAATGCAATGGCCTAATAGTGTAATATAATGAAATTCTGAATAATTTGCATTGCTATTATGCAGTAATAAAATTAAATATACCACAACCATAATCACTTGCAAAACAAGAATTATCAATAATACTCATGAAATTTTGTATAAAATAAATAACATGTTATTAAATTTACTTTCTTTTTAAACAAACAAGAAATGAGAAATCTTGTTCCATTTATCAATTTTCTTAATATCTTCAATATTCACATGATTTATTATATTACAAACATTATTAGGGCATTTTTAAATGTGAAGATATGTCAGTAGATTTATAATGGAGAATCATATTTTGCTAAATGGAAATGCAAAAAAAACTTACCATATTAGGTCTCATGAAATAATGGTAAAACATCATGGAATTTGATGTAGATTGTGTAAAAGAAGGATACCCTATAACCTTATTTTATTTTTATGATTATAAATGTTTCCTTGAAGATTTGTTTTTTAAAAATTTATATTTTTATGAGGTCATTAAAGCAAATTCTCAAATTAATATTACCAAGTTTTGTAGATTTGGGATGTCCTATATTGATTCAATTACAGGTCCATATTTTACTGTCCACTCTCCCTCTAACTCCAGGCTTCGTTTGACACTTGCTTTAGAAAATTAACTAGTGGCCATCTCAACGTCAGAGAAGGTTTTAGAGAGCACTTACGTGTTCCTGCTTGCTTCTTCACAGATCGCAATCTTCCACGTTGAGATCCAGCCTGCCGAGGCTAAGAGATGGGAAAATCAGGGTTGCATTGTCCCAGTTGCCCCAGCCAATGCCAACTGACAGCCAGAATAATCTCAGCCAAGATTAATGTCTAAGTAACCACCCAGACAAGTAAATATTTATTTTTATATGCCACTTTGATCTTATGAGGATTGTTTTGTTGTTCTTGTTATTTAGTTTTATAGTGTCAGTGGATAATGAATATCAAAGTACTTACACACAGACACTCCAATTATACAGTTAATTTTATTTGCAAGCTTCTTCCTTCTTTCAGGGACTCTCTAACCTTATTCCATGAAATCATGAGGACAGCATTTTTCTAAAGAACTTGGCAATAATTAATTCAAGCATGATTCAACTCCATTAAAATATCTGAAAAGACCATACTAGCAGTAAGAGAATTGGTAGTGTCCTTCCAGTGTCCTGATAGTGAACCAAAATTTGACCTCATCAACTATTCTATTGACATCTTCAATGAATTCTCTGAAGTATTTTCCCTATGGATTTCTCTTCAGTTTTTTCCTCTAAGAGCTTTTAGAAATTCATTAGCAATGATTAGAGAAAAATCTGCCTATTTTCACTTCTAGTGCCTGCCTTTACTCCGGCAATTCATGACTCCTTAAACTTGAAATTCAATGAAAAAGACAAGACCTAAATAAAAGCTTTATTTCCCCTCTTTCCCCAAGGTTACACCATATAAAAAAGTATTTTGGAGCAGTATGCTAGATCACTATAATTTCCTCCTAAAATACATGTATGTATCTTTCTGAGTTTCATGGTCAATACCATATTCTAAACCTTAAAACTTAAAAATATGTATGGATTTCTCCTCAAAATCGGGTTCAATCCAATGGCCTAATAGTGTAATATAATGAAATTCTGAATAATTTGCATTGCTATTAAAATATAAATATATAAATTTGCCTATGTATACACTTATATGTATGTACACATATACATGTGCATACACCTATACTAAATATTGTAGCGTATGGGCTGTATAAGTGTGGTAGGCTAAATAATGCCCCCTGAATGTGTCCACGCCATTATCTACTAACCCAGTAAATATTATCTTTTATGGCATAAACAGGACTTTGGAAATATGATTAAATCAAAAATCTTGAGAAGGAGAGATGATCCATTATCAAGGTAGACCTGATGTAATCACAAGGATCTTTATAAGAAGGATATAGAAGGAGTCAGAGTCAGAGGATAAGGGGATACAATGATGGAAGCAAAGTTTGAAGTTATGCACTTTGACAATGGATTAACAGGCTGCAAAGGAATAATTACAGATGTCCATTAGAAGCAGGAAAAGGCAAGGAAGCAGATGCTCTCATCAGAGCCTCTAGAAGAAACCAACCTTTCCAACACCTCATCTTTAGTCCAATAAGACCAATTTTGTACTTCTGACCTTGAAAATGGTAAGAGAATAAATATGTGTTGGTTAAATCCCTTAAATTTGTGGTAATGTAATTTGATAGAGCAGCAACAGTAAACAAATACATAGGGCTAGTGAGTTTATAAATCCACCACTTGCTGTTTTAAGACAGTGTTTAATTTGGGGTTTTTTAAATTAGTTTTTTCAGGCCTTGTTTACCTCTGCTTCTAACATTCTAGTGTTGAGTGTTCAAATGTTTAAACGTGAAACTCGTTCTCTTTTTGTCCTTGTATTCTAAAGTGGTAAATACAATTCAGCATCTCCTCACATGATTGGAGCATAGAGTCATAAATCTGAGTCTAATCCAAACTGGTTTTCAAACTTGTAAACACTATTGTTTAGAGTTCTTTACGGAGTAAGGTGAGAAAGATTAGTTATGATTCTTCTCTCTGGTCATAATCATAAAATTTAGGTTTGTCACAGATTATTTTAATGGAAAGACCACTGCCCTGTTATTAATGAAATAATTTTCATCTACATGTAAATTTATTATCTGTTCCATGTTTGCCATGAATTTTTCATTAATTCTACAAGCTTTTCTACACACTGTATGAAGCATCATTTTCTGTTTTTCCTTTGATCTTTGTTCAGATTGCTCCTTTTGATCATACTATGCTGTTATCTAGCAAAGAAACCTATGTTCTACTCCAATAAAAAGTATTTTATGCATCATAAGAAGACCATTTGTCTTCTTACTCTTTTCATCACTAAAGCTAGCGTTAAAAATTTTTAACTAAACTCATAACCTATATCTTTCCATATACTTGTAGAGTTCTTTGTTCATTGCAAAAAGTAAAAAAAAGTGTTCCGACTTATGTTTTCATTGTTGGGCAGAGTGAATATTGTACAAAACCATGTATTAGGCAAAATGTGCCTTTATTGCTTTTACATTATTCTTGTAAGACATTATTTTTTTTCCTTCCTAAAACTTAGGTCTCTCCTCCTTAACATATATTCTTGGCTTCGTTTCAGAATGATCCTGATATTTGTATCAACTTTCCATCAAGATATGGGCTGATCTCTAATATACTGTTGGCTGAAAACCAGAAAACTTCTCCCAGGGAGTCATTAGATTTTTAAAGAAAAACGTTCAGTATAAAATCTTCCTGAATAGAAATAAAAAGAACTTCACAGCTAATCACATGTATAAGAAGGTTGTTTGGAATAAATTTTCTTGTCTCAAAACCTCAACCCTCTCCAAAAGTTCATATAACTGAACTTGTTCTCTTTGTGGTAATCTAAAATAATTCGGATCCTTGGGAATTTTCTAAGAATTAGCTGTATGTATACAGTGAAAAAAAAAGATAGTCCCTACACATAATGATTAATTCAAAGTTACTTCATGAAAATGCCTTTAGGTGAAAACAAAACATTGCCTTTTATCTTGTGTTTAATACTGAGCATGCACTCAGAAATGGCCTACTTATGAACTTATTTTATATGTTGTTCCTTGAATTATCTTTTAGTGCTTTGTCAATTTCTGATTCAACAAATGCAGAGAAATTTATCAAGGTTTTCCTAAAGTTCTCATTACAAATCACAAATAAATATTCCAGATACAGGCTGAAATTGAAAACTAGTGTTTTATACTTTGCAATTTTGAAGTGCTTTATAACTTTTAACAAACAGTACGGAATCTTTTGTTAACAGGAGTGCCAGTATCACCCCATGAGAAATTTGCCTATGGAATAGGAAAACCTTCTTAACATATTCTAGTACTTAAAACAAAGATACTGTGACTCATTATCTATCTCTCTGAGGCTTCCCAATTCCTTTTATGATGCCTTGTCTGACCAAAAAAAAAATTAGATTAAAATCTAAATGTTTATGTTTAATATAAATTATATGCACAGTTGACATTTCATGAAGCTTGGAGTCTTCTCTTATGTGTATTAACCTCCAATAACTTATGGCTATCAATTCCCCTGGTCCTTTATTTTATTGAAACAAGTGCAATCTTTTAAGAGTTCGTTTACAGTTCCGTAGTTTGGTAAGCAAACTTCCTTACAACAACGGACAGCTTTTCATAAAGGCAAAGAAGAAAGTAACAATTATAAATATAGCATGAACTGTTTTTTGTTGTTGCTATTGTTGCTGCTATCATTGAAGAAATATCAAGTTGGTTCAAAAAGAGAGGGGAGAAAAGATTTATGACTAAAAATAAAATCCAAAGATTACTTTACGCATTCCTCTTCTGTTTTCCCTGAGAAAAATTCCTAAAGGATGTGATCTTGCTGGTTACAAAGTTCTTTCTCCTGAATATAGGGTTAGGCAAAATTGGAGAATAATAAAATGAAGATCAATGATAAGAGTGAGTTAAAATATATCATTATGGATAGAGATTACTGAGAAGGAAAAGGAAACTTAGAATATTTTCTCTGTTGTAAAATAATGCTTTAGAATTTAGCAATATGTTATTCTTCGACCACATTAAATGATTCTGAAATGGATACACTTTCAAAGACATATCAAATGCGTACTTGGCCTTTTGATATAGTAATAAAATAATAATGTAAATTAAAATATTATAAACTTCATTGGCCCTATGTCCTTACTCTTTCTAAGTAACATTTTACCTTTTCAGATACTCAGGTAATCAAGCAGCTTTAGAAAATAAATCACATACATTTTCACTTATAAACATTCCTGCTGACAATCATCTTTCACTACACACTCCAGTTTGCACATCTTTTAGTGTGCTCAAACTTTAAAAGAGTCATACACATAGAATATACTCAATAGATTATTGCTTGTAAGAATACATTAAAAATATCAATTATACACAGTATATACATTGAGTAATCATGGCACCTATAGGGTGAATTGTGTTTACTTGTATTGGAAAAAATTATCATTTTTAGAAAATATTATCTAAGGAAATATCCT